>JAQFZJ010000036.1:0-106061 GCA_034695645.1 Folsomia fimetaria
GTAGACGCTGTTTTGCGCATTTGAGACCCTCGCTCCATTATTGCATAAACTTCATGCTTATTATGCACAATAACTTCCTCCAAACCCTGAATGTGAACGGATCCCTTGGACTTAGAGTCCTCAAACAGGCGAACAGTTCTAGTAAAAAAAAGTACAGAATGCATTGATTATAGTATAACTAATCAATTGAAGAGTAATTAAAAAGTACCTCGGTTTAGAGTCTTCCGAGGGAGAAAGCAGATCGTACAATTCTTCATTATACATTTCGACCAAGGAGACACGAGCCGTGAATTCAGAATTGGTAACTCGAAGCTCGTCAAAAAGTTGACTCATGGCTCGAGGAACAATTCCAGCCAGTGGGTCCTACACCGTATATTCAACAAATAATCAGAATTTCAATAATATCTTAATTAATGGTCTCAAATAAAAGTCTTACCGATTCCCACGTTAAAGATTCACCCCCTACAGTTCGCTCGCCTTCCATAGTAAAAGTTTTTCCAGTTCCAGTTTGTCCATACGCAAAAACAGTACAGTTATATCCCTGCAATACTTCGTCGAGCAATGGAGCCACAACGCACTTATAGACATCAACCTAAAATCAATTCCAAATCACATCAATTAATCAAGTTGACTTTCTCTTACATTATTTAAAGCCGTGCATATATACCTGCTTTGAGTTAGGACCAAAAACTCGGTCAAAAGTGAACGTCTTTGAAACATTATTGCTTGAGCCTCTCTCCTTACAAACGACTTCTCTTTGGCCAGGACAATCCACCACGAGTCCAGAATTTTTCGTCTTTTCGAAAGAATTCATAGGTCTGCATAAAACATTTTGTGTACATGAAGAATCATCCATATCCGCATCCCCCTAATAATTCTTACTTACCGAACTCTCGCAAAGACCAAAATGTTCTCCCTCCGACTCCGATCCTTAACCTTTGACAGTTGCATATCCGGAGTATACATTTTTGTATTATTGTTATTATTAGAAGGCTCCATTAAATCCTAGTCTAAATAAATGTCTAGCGAAATTCCTTTCTCTGTGTACCTCCTCCTCCTCCTTTCGTCAAATTCGACTCCACCCACACAAATAACCCACAACAATTAACAAGTATTTGGAACCAACAACAACGGAGGAAACCCTAACGGACACCTTTACGAGGGAAATGTCACACACTACTTTATACAGATACATACACTCTTCTCCCTCCGTCCAAACTTTAACTCAACCAATGAAGGATCCACACCAGTCAAATGAGACAAGTTACCCACGCACATATATACCCATCCCATTTGTACGGATATTTTATTATAAAAAAACCTTGTTAACAGGATTTTACAAAGAGTTGAGAAGATTTGTTTCTTTAAATCGTATTTATTTTTTTGGGGGAGTGGTCTTCAAAAATGTCGGCAACATTCAGACCCAATGGAGGCGTGGAGAAAGTCGACCCTAGAAAAAAGGATAAAGTTCGAAGGTTGAAACCTGCATTTTTCTAAAAATAACTTTGTAACTAAAATAAAATAAAGTATAATGAATGTTAATTAGGGAATATTTTTTGTTTTGCCAGATTTAAAGTGTCAGGCCTAATTTTTGAAGATTTCACGTCGGATTATATGAGCGTTATTGGGATGCTGTTTAGCATGTTCGGCCTCATGATGAGGGTAAGGAGAATATTTCTGATTCCTCACGTTTTTTTAATATCTATAAAAAAACTAATTGTGGTTGAAAGTTAACTTTAATTGTAATTGTAGATGAAGTGGTGCGCCTGGATTGCAATTTACTGTTCCTGTATCGGCTTTGCATCATCCAGGTAACATCTCAGACTATGCAGATTGTAAGTATGCTTATTATAGAAATGAAGGTATAACTGAGATAAATCTATACCCAGACTTCAAGATGATGCAAAACAGATATTCAGCAGTTTTATGTAAGAGAAAGAAATCGATATATTTGGACATTTAATACACAATTAATATGTTTTGATGATACCCATCTAACGTCGGTGACCATTATTTATTGCAGGCTTAGCATTTCAGCCGTTGTGATGTCTTATCTCCAAAATCCAAGTCCAATGACACTTCCATTCTCTTAAGTCAGGAATAATTAATTATAAATTTAAATGTAAATATCAAGTGGCTTGTCTGTTCTGCAATACATACCAATCAAGAATTTAAAAAAAAACAAGATTTATTATGTATCTTTAAACAGAGTAATTAATTATTAATTATGGATTATGAATTACTTGGATAGCTTTCCAAATAAAGAATTCATCAACTCTTTGACCGCACCTTCGGACATGGAACAATGATCTTGTGGAGCCATAAAGTTAACCAACTTGGGATGAACGTCATACCTAATTTTCCTCCCCTTGCTGGCATCCGTGTCCACGACACGTTTAAGTTTTGTTCTCAACTTTTGTAATTCTAACCATTGTCTACTCAGTTGAATAGGGTCTTGAACATTGGCAGTTTTTCTATCAATTAATTCCCTTAGTAATTGATGGTAAAAGTCGTCATCGTCAAAAATTTCTTCATCATTTGCACACTCACTGAGTTGTAGGTTCGCATCCGGTTTTCCTATCGTTGTATATGCTGTCCTTTTGACTTGCGTTCGTTTAAAGAGTCGTCCCTTATCGATTAGAATGTGTGAGATTTGCTTCAAAGTTGGAATTTGAGGACCGGTTGAATTCTGTTTACGAAATTTTCCAAATGCTAGTTGTGTTTTATCATTCCACTTTTGAACTGTTTCATCCCTAAAGGGACCAAATTTGTGGAATTCTGTGTTAATTCGCTTCTCGTACTCTTCCAATTTTCTTTTCTTTCTTTTTGGTCTTGTTCCTCCTCCTAGTGCATGGGATGATGATACTTTCTCCAACTTGTTTTCCTCTTCTTCGCTTTCTTCATTTAAATTCGCCTGTACCTTATCTCCTGATTCTTCATCCTCCGAACTCGTTATTTCTTCATCGTCGTCATCGTCAATCTCAGCTTTATCATCATTTTCTCCACTACTTTTAGCTTTTCGTTTTTTATTAATTACTCCATTCGTTTCTGGGTGATTAAGCGTCATCACTTCCTATCAAATGGGAACAATGAATAAGTAAACAAAAGCACAAATATGGGAAGGATTAAAGATTCCCTATCAACTTACCTGTAACTCGAGCAATTTCTCTACAAAATCCTGCACACTAACCAACGCCTTGGACGAGGATGTCGAAAGTTGAACATCTTTCGACAAGGAGGACGCCATGACACGAGCAAACGTCTCAGTTTGTGGCAGCTTGTTTACTTCCAGTAGAATTTTCTGCATTCGAATCCTCACTTCTAACAAAGCATCCCAGATCCCTAAAAATAAATAAATTTATAATACGTAAAAATAAATTACCAGTGGAATGGGGTAGCAGAAAATTCAATTGTTCTTAAAAAAGCAATCTCTCTCTCTTACTCAGCTGATGTTGAGTGGAGACTGCCTTCTCCTTGTCAGCCGACACGTCCACTCCACCCCCAAAAGTTTCCCCCATCTCTGTTTCTTGTCACTTTCAAAAGTTGACAAAATGAATTATAATTAATTAATTTAATTAATTTTTGAGGAGTGAAGAGTTCTTGCTGTTTGAGTCAGCACGTGGTGGTCTGGCTGGTGGTGGTGGTGGTTGTGTGTGTCCGGATGCCCCTCACTCCTTTTTAACTTGATTGCGTACGGCCTGTCAACAAAAACAAGTCTTTCTCTGAAAGCAGGCAGTGTGTGTCAGTCTGCAGGTCAGGGAGGGTTGTCGTTGGACCACCTCCTCCCACCCACCCACCCACCCACTCATTCACAAGATACAGGGACGAAGATACTTCATACTAGTCCGGGGTTTGGTTGGTATTGGCAAGTGACAGCAATTCTTTAAAAAGTATAGAGGTGCTGGTTACAGTTGTTAGATAGTTTGTAATTTTACGATATGTTAATTATTATTATTCTAATGTTTAGCAGCAGCTGACCATGGCGGACTATTCTGAAGACGACATGATGGTCGACTACTACGGTGGAGACTATGAAGATGATGGTGACGAACTCTTTGGCGGAGATGCGGCTCAGAAGATGAACATTGTTGACGTTTTTAAACAATGCTTGGATCCCACACTGACCGAGGCTTTTAGTCAAGTAGCTTGGATGCTGTGTTCCTGTTTGGCATTGAGATTATTGAACCAACATTGTAATATATACCATGAAATAATTAGTTTAAAAAATCACAAATTTTATATTATTCATTTCTTTGCTTTGTAGTGAACGTTGGACAACGTGTGGACCATATTTTGTCATTTTGTCTCGGATTGATAGCTTTATTTTCAATTGTGGGGATTAACGCCATGTTCACCATTGTTCCTGCAGTATGTGGCTACTTTGTGGTGATCGGCTGTTCTAAATCTTCAGGAATTCTGCATTCTCAGCTTGTCACAATTGCTCTAGTTTGCTATTTAGTTGCGAGGTAATTAATTCATGATATATGGTGAAAGGTGAGTCCTAAATGTGTATTGTTTAATCTCTATTTCAGAGAATATGTCATCATTCTGCCAGAAACTTGGGAGCAAGTGAGAGGAATTCAAATGATTATGGTGATGAAGATTCTTTCGCTCTGCTTTGATATGGGGATTGGATTTCAAACCACAACCCCTTCATTGGACCAATATCTTGGCTACGTATTCTGCCCAGCCAACGTAATCTTTGGACCTTGGATCCCTTTTGACGTTTATTGCCGACTTTTTGAGGGACATAGCCAAGTGAGGACAGATTTTATGCAGATATTTCATTTAATGCGAAAAATGTACTATTTTGGGACAAAATGGTCATAAATTTATAATAATGCAGAGTATCTGGTGGGTGTTGTCCGCTTTTGGAGCAACGGTTTGCTCCTTTCTCAGTCTTGGAGTCAGCTCTTGTCTCCTGTATTGGATATTTCTTGGCACTCACTCAAGGTAAGGAGGATTGATTGTTTTCTTTTCTTGTCAGGAGCGGTGATGCTTCTTGGTTGATGATGGGTGGTGAAGTGATGATTATGACTCAATTTGGTGCATATGTGTATATTTTAGATGGTTGCTGACGTTTCGAGATGCCATGACTGTTCGATTTAGTCACTATTTCATCTCGTACTTGTCAGAATTATGTTGTCTTCTCACGGGATTTACGAATGAAGCTGTAATTACAGTCTCAGAACCATGGAGGATTGAAATGCCCAGATCTTTAGTGGATGTCGTGGTCTGTTGGGTAGGTATCAAATATAATTTATTCTGCAACTACCTTTTCAATTCATGTTGCACAAATTCCAGAACAAGCCGATGCATCGATGGTTAAGAGTTTGTACGTAATAAATAATTCAAACCGTCCATTTTAACCCACCACATACTAAATTAGCCCATTCCTTCTTTTTCCAGATATATTTCGCCCCTGTAAAAATTGGGGCACATTCCCCGCCATACTGTGGACCTTTGCTGTGAGTTCGATGCTGCACGGGTTGAACTTTGGTCTCACATCTGTTCTTTTGTCTCTTGGACTGTACACATATGTGGAACACAACCTCCGCGAGAAATTAGCCAGTATATTTGATGCATGCATTCGAAGTCGTAAATGCCCTGAAAATTGTTCACACACTTTTAAATCTGATAATTTTACTGTCTCCTTGATCAATATGGCGTTCGGGATTTTGGCTATTTTTAATTTGGCCTATTTAGGTGTTATGATTTCAAAAAGTCATGATCTCGAATCGGATTCACCTCCTCTTGCATTCACCGACTCGATTTATGAAGATCTGAGGAAATGGAAAGATCTGAATTTTTTCAGCCATATTTTAATGCTTTGCATTTATTTAGCGAATCTCGTCATTTAAAATAATCTCGAGAAGTATTATTTTTCAAGCTCTTACTTGAATTCATTATATGTTTTACTTTTATATTTACTGTATGTGACTGATGCTGAACATGACTGGTTTATGTATTTGAGATTTGAGCAGACTGAGTTTGAAATGTTGTGAAATTTTATTATTATTATCTTCATTTATTAAATTAAATAATAATACAATACAATACAACTTAGGCAATAAACATTCCTCTTCATTTCTAGTGGACTGGACTAGAAAGGATTTATTTAATTGTGGTCAAAGTATTAAAGTCATCATCATATTATACTCAATATTAAACCAAGCTGACTAACTTAAGTTATTAATTAAAATATTATACATAACTTATTTAGGAACTACAAATCGTAAATACAAGCGCAATAATAAGTGATGAGTCTCTTCAAAAAAATCATACCATTTTAAAAATCCGTAAAAGAAGAACAGTACTTTTTCATTTAAAAACTTATCATAACATAAAATAACATAATAATTATAATAATATATAAATGCAACTCGCACAATTAATTAATTATGCATCATTCCACCTGCACTTACTTATTACGCACTCATTCAATAATAGTAATTGATGTATTGCATAATATAATATATACTGTAGTTGGTAGTGTTATTTTAGTTTATATTGCGTTTGTTACAGTCCTTTTCGATCATGTATTGTTATTATTATTATAATTTATTATATTATAATTATGGCATGGCATATTATTCGAATCTTTATGTTATTTATTTATGCATGTATAAATGGGGAAGAAGAAGGGGTGAGGGAACAGGGAGTGTGGGTGGCAAGGATGGGATGGGGAACATACATATCATAATTTTTATTGAAGAAAATAATGTACCTCCTCTTGACTCCCCCTTCTTATAACTTAATTGGAGTATATAACTTAAAGGTTAACATTTAGACTATTAGGTACATTCATTCGATTTGTTTGGTCTTGTCTTCTCGGCTGTGTCTGTGCTGTAAGGGAGTGGGTGGGTGTAACCTCACCATCACCACCACCTCTTCTGGGAACTCAGAAGAAGAAGAACGACGTACAGGACAGGACAGGACATTGGGGCAAGATTGATTCAAGAAAGCGATAAATAAATAAATAAATAGTTTATTATATAACAACGTCCTGTGAACATGATGATGTGATGATGTGATACGATGGGACAGGCGACGGAAGTTTGAAAACTTCACATGAGGAACTTTGATTTAACAGTCAATTTATTTCCACGTGATGGATTTATTCTACTATGGACATATATATAGGCAGTCGTAGAAGAAGGATAATCGAGAGAGTTTTAATATGGTGGGTGGTAAATGTACTAAGTGTATTGCCTTGCCATCAACTTATCTTCCTTTTTTGAAGGAGATGATCATAAACAATGGTCCAAACATTGTCAGCAGAGGTAGCCGGTTGTTTATTTATGCATATCTGGTCGTGGTATGGTATGGTATGGCGTGGTGGTGGTGTGAGGTGGTCTGGTCTGGTGACCTGGTGGAGAATCTCCTTCCTACTTCGACCTTATGACCTTGTCCCAGTCTTGTCTAATGTTTGTCCGGCCTAGTTACAGCCTCCTACTCGAATTTCCACTGTTCCCCGTGGTGAGATTTGGCGTCAGAACAACAACCTCAGACTTGTGAGCCAAGCAAGCATAATCGTAACTGCAGCAGAGTTCTCCATCCTGAAGTAGAGGACAATAAATAAATTAATAATTGATCCCACATTTTTTATTCAATGAAAGAAATAACGATGATGGATTAATAAACATGACAATAAACGTTTGTTGTAAGTAATAAGGAAGTGACAAAATACACAAAGCAGTAGAAGAACAAAAATTGTAGGGGGTTGGGTTTGTGAAATTATCTTCATTAATGGGTATACGATAAGTGAAAGCACACAGATTCCCGTACTAATGTATATAGTGGCATTTACAGATACAATACAAGCAAACTAACTTTCTCATTACATGTCATACATTGGACATATTATTATTACACATTTAAGCGCAAATTGTATATTCTATGTACCAGCCATGCATTCCAAGCAAAATCATAGCGTGTGCATTGTGGAACGTGTCAGCATTTAAAAAGCTTTTATGATTGATTTGGAGATGGAATAGCTTCTGCATATGGAATTTATAGGGATTAATATAAATGAAATAAGAGTAATAGTACAATAAGAGGGGACATACCATAGGAAGGAGTTATTTTTTAACCGTCACCAACTAACAGACAACCACAGACAAAAGCTAAAGAGATCTATATTTACAATGATTGTCAATCACGAAGGAAAAGGAAGTAATATTATTACGGCACAATTAATTACATAATAATAATGAATAGTATAAGATATAATACAATACTGGAACAAGAATTTAGTTATAGAACAGAGATTATATTCTTCTTCATTTTTTTGTATTCGTGAATCACAAATGGAAATAATAGTGGGGGAAATTGGCAAAGAAATGTTATAAAGTGAGATAAAAATCAAGGGTGAATTACCGAAGCACACAAATTCCATCATTTTTGCTCACCAATTTTGCGCAGAGCGGCACCTGTTTGGATTGTTAATAGGGTTAGAATATTATTATTATCCAGTATTGTTGCATTTACTACAGATAAATATAATTATAATCTAGTCTAGTCCATATCCTTCATTGTAAGAGGTAGAGTTATTTCTTTGTCAAATCAAATCACTGGGGAAATGAGTCAGGGCCGGAAGAGAGTAAAGTAAATATGTAATAATTCGTAAGTACGTATGGACGCAGTATTATTGATAAAACTGTTAAATCGTTCCATCCAGTCCAGAAACTGGACTTTCTTTCAAGAGAAAAATAATATTCACCTTTTTTTACCCATACACAATAATTGCTGCAAGTCGCATAGAATGAATGGTGCTTGTTTCTGCAATTCTTTTATCAATGTCAACTGCCACCTACACTACAACTAACCCCACCCATGTGACCTTATTAATAATGAATCCAGCCAGTATAATAGAATGTTATATTAATTATATGAGGCAAAATAGGCAGACTCGTCAAACGACGCCCCCACTCCATTCAATCTTCTTTTTGTTAGTCACAACAACGGAGAAAGCACTTTTGAATATAAGATTTGTCACTCAAACTCAATTATTGCACCGTTATTTACGTATTGTTACTTTATATTAGTCACATGATAAAATGCAGGATTGCTGACCACATGAATGATAGATAGCACCCGTCATGCGAGCCATACATTATTATGTAATGCAATCATATAATATAATAAAATGAATGCGAGAAAGGAGAAAGTATTCATTGTCTTACTTGACATTTGCAGGATATGCAATTACTGTGTGGCAGTGTGACCCGGGTTCCAGATTGGATGGTCTCTTCTAAAAGGTGGCACTCAGAAAAGGTCCCATTACGATGCCAGTGGGTGCATTTGTCCTCCACAATTTCAACCTCCTCTCCTCCATTCTTATTTTTCTTTTTTGTCGTCGTCTGCACTCCTGGACATCGATAACAACAGTCTCCTGGTTGCAAGTATGCATTGTGACAGTTCGCCGGGGGACAGTCGATTGACCAACAGTCCGTTTCTCCATTTAGGCATTCGCATGTTTGACAGTTGGAATACCAAACGTCCCCTGGAGTTAGTTAAGTAGAATATTAGACATCTAATCCAGCCTGGATCCATCTAACCCACTCTGAATTTCAGACTACCTGATTGATACTCAATTTCTGGATACATCTGATGCCGACAAGTCTTCAATTTTGTGTGACTCTCATACCTCAAAGTGGAATTGCAGTTGGAACAACACTTATTATTCTCATGTCCCAACCCTACCACCCCGTTTAGAGTGAGAGTGCAATGTTGGGAACAAAAAGAGGACGTATCGGATATGCAGGAAGTGGTACCGGGGGACACACAAGTGCAAACGTGACAGTCTTCGCTCATCCATTTTGAACCAAGTTGATGAACCGTGTCGTTCTCGATGCAACCTTTTTACAGCCAGAAATTTTTCATGAACATTATGAGTTACTTAAGCAACTGTATATAACGTATACTACATACCTGCTGAACATTGCGGGTTCCCCTCTTCACACCGGCATTCATAAGACCCTTCCACATTCGTGCAGGTCAATCCATCTGAACAAACGTGGTCATCTTCACACTCATTTATATCTGAAAAAGCACTAAAATTTTCAGTACAGAAGATAAAAATGCACACATGAATGACGAACATTCTACTTTACCTTGACAATGAGCATCCCCTTGTTGATTGAGTACAAGTTGATAGCCTTCTTTACACTGACATAAATGCCAACCTGGTTTGTTTACACATATTGCAAATTTCGGACAAATTGCTGTTACTCCACCCGTCTCATTATTGTTACTTCTTCCTCCTCCTCCTCTTCCTACTTCAGTGAGACTACTACATTCATCTACGTCAACCTCACATTGATCCCCTGTCCAACCTGACCTGCAGGAACAGACATTGGGAGCAATGCAGAGCCCACCATTTTCACAGGTTCGATTGCACACGGCTGTTGTAAAGAAGAACAGCTCATTAGATGTTGGAACAAATCAAATGGAAAAGTCAGACTTACGAGAACATTGGAACCCATTCCCCTCATACAATGAATTGCAGGTGCAGTCATAACTTCCCTTCTTGTTTGTGCAGGTAGCGTGCTTGTGACATTTATGAGAACCAACCGCACACTCATCTGCCAAAAGAACAGAAATTACACATTCAATTTTCCACGTGCACATAATTTAAACATTAAACAGAAGGATGAAGAGTAGAACAAATTGGGTACAAAGTTTTAAACTATTTTAGCAAGACGGGGCAAAAAAGAAGATGAAACTAGGACAGCAGAATTGGTCTTCTCATCTCACCTGCATCTTCACACTGGAATTTGTTTAGTTTTCTAAATCCCTCGGTACATTTACAATCATAACCTCCGTCGAGATTTACACATACACTGTCCCGTGCGCAGTGACTACGTTTTAAAAGGCACTCGTCCAGCTAAAAATATTTCAGAAATAAATTGTAAATCCAGCAAATCTATATAAAAAAGAACCCAATTTTGAACTCACATCTTGACATGATTTAAGACCATCTCCGGAGTAACCCTCGTTGCATTGACATGTAAATGTCGTCTGCAAATTGACACATGTGGCGTTTGGATGGCACTGGTTCTTGTGCGTTGCGCAGTAGTCGGTCCCTTAGATTTAGATTTTAAATTAATTACATTGTTGAAAAAATTCGATTCAGGTTCTGTGTGTTTTTTACCAGGGCAGACTTTACAGCATTTTTCAGGAACAACGATTTGCTCCTTTGGTGGGCATGAAAGGGGAGGACAAATTTTGTCTGGGTCGTGCTTATTACACTTCATAGATCCATGGATGCATTCACACTCTGTGCATTCGGGCATGGGAATGTTTAAACCAGATTCGATTTCACCGTGGTCGTATGTCCTTCCTCGGAAGTAGCACGTTTCTTTAAAAAATGGAAAAGATGATGGAATTCGGCATAAATAAATCCAGCATCAACATTGGAATGGAAATTAGGAATCGAGTGAGAGTAGTCTGAGTTGAGACTGAGGCTGAGAATGAATGCAGTTAATGAAAGCTTAATCGTCTCCTTACCGAGGCACGTAGGGCAGCATTCGCCAGGAAGGATGACTGGTTTCGTGCAGTTTATTGCCGGGCACTGAATGTGTTGGCACAGAATTTCACCTTGCTAAAAGAAAGATACACAAATGTGAACAAAATTTAACTCTGAGAAAACGGGAGAGAGAGAGAGATAGACAGGGAATTACTAATAACGCCAAATTTATCGCTCCATTAAATGCTTAACGATCTTTAACGATTATTCCAGGAAAGGAAAGGAATGGAATCAAAAGGGGAAGGTGGAGAAAAAGACGAGAAGGAAAACGGAAAGGGTGACAAATCCGAGGAGATAAAGGATTAATCGATTACTAAAAAAGTTGTAATCCTAATCCTAATCCTAATCCAAATCAAGGAGGAAGGAAGGGAGGGAGAAAAGGCACACATTGGAATAAATAAATTCCGTCTAAACTCTTTAATTAAGATTTTCTTTCCTTTACCTTGCAATTACACACTTGACAGTCATCACGATGCCAGGAGAATCCATCTGCAACTCTTTCTGTAGCATTAACTTTACAGGATTTCTTACACTCGCATTCCTCCACATTTGTCAAACGTGCTTCTGCCACATTTAACTAAATAAAAACAGGATTCAAATTACTGAAATTGTGTAACATGGCACGCTAATAAATGCCACTAATCTACCTTACCCTCTTAGTTAACATTTCAATTTGAGACTGCAACGAAGCAAAAGACATTTTTAAGGCATTAAATTCACTGCATGTCGGGCATTGTGTGTCCACTTGGGGACATTGTGACAAATATCCGTAAGGTCCAAATGTGAGTCGTAAATCTTGCATTACACCCTATTGGACAAATTATTATGGCATATATTAGACACCACCAACCACTATAATTACTCCATTCCTCCTCCTTTCGTTTAGTTTTCCTACTGACCTGGTAAAGAAAATTTGACGGAGCCTTCTGACCAATCCAGACAGATATGTTTTGAGAATTGAAAATCATAGCGGCGGGATTGAAGCGGAGAACTCTTTTGTAGACGACACTACAATCCACCAAGATTTCGACTTGGGAGGCAGAAAAGGAAATGGCCAAACGATGCCAACTCCCGTCCGCCAAACGGAAGGGGAATGCTTCAACTATCGAGTCAGAAATCACTCTCAACTCATTCTTTCGACCACTCGATTGAATCTCTAATGCACTACACAAATACAACCATATCACTCGTTTATAGCACAAATTTATTATTATTATTACTATTGAACAAACCTATTTAAGCCTTGAGAAAATGCTAACAATGTCCCAACATTGTTCTGATTTTGTTTCACTGTGGTGGTAATGGTGAATTCGTTCACTTCTCCGAGCTGAGTGCGAATTCGATCCACCCATTCACTGGATATGATCACGTCTCTGAAGTCACCTATTTTTACAGTTATCAATCAATCCATACAATACATTTATTTGCTAAATTCTTTCAACTTTCAAATATCAATACATAAACCCATGCATATGTATGCAGTTTCGTTACCTGAGAACACAACGCCTGGACCCAACGAGCGAACTCCTTTGCCAAGTTTTACCCCTTGGTATGTACTATTGTGAAGATGAAGACTGTCAAAAAGGTCCACTTGGACAAATTCTTGACCACCAACTGTAAACAAAATGGAGACAAATTATTTAGTATTTCGCAAAAAGTTATATTTCTACTTATTTTATTCGGCGACATTATAATATTACCCAAAAAGCCACCACCTCCACCACCACCTCCACCTTCACTACCACCGAGAACGAGGTGATATTGTAATAAGACGAGAATAATGAACTGAATGAAAGCAGCCGTGGTGGTGGTGGGGGTTATGATGGTGTTGATAACTCTTGTTGTGTGAAGAATTGTCATAATAATAATAATGATTGTGTTTGTCCTCTTCTTCCGTTCACTACGGAATACATCATAATTAATTAACAGCACTGTTATTGATTGTTCTTCTTCTTATTCTTCCTCCTCTTTGAGTTAATTTCTCTGGAACAACAGACATCATCGCAACCAACTGCAACCAACCAACCAACTTCTTGGTCACTTATTATATATTTTACTTATCATCGTCACGTCATGATAAGTAAGTTTGTCTGCATATAAATAAATGATGAGAACAACTCTGAACTTAACAATCTTGGCTTGAAATTGCGCTGAACAAGTAAATTGCATGAAAAAGCACGGAACAAGACCAACGAACCACTAATAACTGCATTACTTTACTTGGTTGCTCTCCTATTCTTGTCCTCTGGAAGGATGATAATTCAACATTATTAAAACAAAACAAATATTTGACATCATCGACATCGCCCTCACTATCAGTTTGGTGAACTCATATTGCAATGTTTAAACTGATTTTTGATGAGAACGTTCCACCGGTTCGTTCGTTCGTTCGTTCATGCAAACCAACTGCAAACCAGCCAGCAAAGTAAAGTAAAGCAGAGCAAGCACATCACTGCAGATCTAACTAAACTGCTCTCGAAATCTATTTCAACTTGCCGCAGTGTTAAGTCAACAAAAGAGTCAATAAATGAAACCGGAAAATATGATGATGATGATGATGATGAGGGAGAAGGGTTATAGGTTAGGAGATAGATAAGAGAGATCACAGAACTGGAAAAAGCCGTCATCCTATTTCTGCACATCATATTATACATCCTCCTAATGCCATGTAGTATTGGCGAGGGAAACTACGACATTGAGAATGTACTTATGACATATTATTATTATTTATTTATCTGTATATCTATGTATTTGCATTCTCATGATTCAATTATTACTTTCAATCCATTTAAATGAGTCAGTACAGGATGTAAGTGAGTGATAGCGGTGTTTTTGTTTTGCGATTATTTTAAACAACAATTTGCCCAAAAATCATCAGTTTTTAAAGTTTAGGTTTTTGAACTGAATAGTAAATGTGAGAAAAATACGAGTTTGTAGATATATTTCTCAAGGATGACTTCGCCAGCGTTGCTATTGCTATCAGCCAAAAGCAGTACAGCACAGGACGAGAGATATACCATCCCTACTGAATGAACACACTTCTACAAGATTAATTGGCTGAATGAGTATAGTTTTTAGCCTAAAAGAAGATAAATAACCCGATCCAGACTTATTTTCCACAACTTTCACCTGTTACTGTCCATAAAGTATACCTTATCCATGCACAAGTCTAAGAAAGAAAGAAGGAAGAACCAGACCAATAATAATAATCGGTATTGGTATGTGCGTTATGTTATTTCAGCAGCAAAATCTGTATCATCCATCCATCCCTAATCCCCATCATCATCATCACATCATTCGTTTATAAAAATCCCAACGATTATCTGACTGACTAGGTTAAGAAATAGTTTATTGCTGATGGTCCAAGTTTATCTGGTTGGGGTGAATGAACACATTTCTACTTTCATGTGAACATACAGACTGAAGAATAAGCTGTTTTTCATCATCATCATCTCCAATTCCATTTCCAAGATGAGAAAGTCCCGGACGACTAGACCAGACCAGACCAGACCACCAAATCTGCCAAATGTATCAAAAATCTGTACAAGACCACGTGTAACAAGACTTTTAATTCCAAGACACACATTTTCATCAAAATGAAATGGATGGATGCTAAATCAAACATGATTTAGCAAAGGAATCCATAATCCACTGCTGCCTACAATTATATAGCATAGCATTACTTGTGTGTGGTACTCGATTGAGAATGTGCTGAGTAAAAATAAGTCTCACATTATTTCGCTCATCTCGCTCACTCTCTGATTCTCTCTATCTTTGCATAAATCAGAATTGAAATTGAATAGTGATTTCAAATTGTGATGCATGCATACTAACTAAACAGTGGTCCATTGTAAATTATTTAATACCACGCTTATCCAATCAACCAAATACTAACTCTTTATATATGGACGAATAAATACTCGTGTATATATTTGGTTGTAATCGTTGTAATATGTAATGTGATCGAGTTTGGCTGAGTTGACGCAATTTTAGAAGAGTGAACATTAATACGCGTGGTATACAATCATATGTATGGATGGGTCCCATCAATTCGAAATGTCGCCCACATTGCTACGTTTATCTACTGCATGAGCATTTAACATTTAAGCCAACCATAGATAATCTTTTTATTGGGTTAGCGAAATACCGCACTAAACATTTTCCAGTAATTTGACTCTTTCTTTTTTAGTTCTATTCTAAACTCGGCAATTTCTCACGCCGCAGTTAATTATGTTCTTGATTTTGGGTTGCATATGTTCTATGCAAAATTAGTTCGTCATAAATGATGAGAATTGTGATGGCTTCTTTATATGCATAATATAATGTGCAATTTGTACTTATTGGGGTGACTTTCTTAAGTTGAGTAACTTGAGACATGATTCGTAAATGAAGGAGAGAATGTACAACTCGTACAATAAATACTGATATGAAATTAAGAATCCATCCATGCATTTAGAAAAATTGATCAAACATACTTGTAGTAAACTAACTAACCTTTCCACAGAATGTCAATCAATATAGTGACATGTTCGTCACATGTATTGTGCATAATAATATTTTAAATGAACCCATTTTTTTGTTTTATTTCCCTATTTCAACTTTCAAATCCAATGCAACAACTTTACGTCAGACATACATACCACTACTACTTTATTCCTATTCCTATCAATATGGCAAAAATATATAGGCAAACACACACACCATTTACTTTGTTGGCAAATATCCAGATAATAAATACTTATTGAGGGAAGTTGAGATGAGTGCACCTTGATCAGAATCACTATATTTTGTCTGTCAGCAGTATCAGCATATATTATTAAACATATCTGGCTAACTTTAGGAATATGTATGGGTACGTATGCAAAATGATCCTATATTCCTGTATGATATCCAAACTTCCCCGTTGTATTATACTGTATCGTATCGCTCAACCCCAATAAAATACCGGTCGGTGGGGTAAGAATATAGCCGTCCAGTTTTTGGAGAACTTGAGAATGAGAAGAACATTTATTTGGTTTCTTCTCCTTCGTCCTTTTCTCCTTCTTCCTCTGCATGTTATTATGTCCCATGGATGTTATTATTTAGAGGAAAGAGGGAAATCGTGTTATTTATTTGGTGAGAAAATTGGTGTAGTTTCTCCTTTCCCATAGAGTAAGCTCAATACTAAAGTAAGTAGTAGTATAATAATATCCCAGAATAACCGTGGTGTGTGTGTGGGTCCTGTCACATATGCAGCGCAAATCTCTCCAGAGAATAAATATTCCCTACACAAAATAACTCAACCATGTGGATAGTACACTCTAAATGTTTCTTATCCACCGTATCGAGATGACTTTAATTTAATGCACCAAACCAAACCACGCACACCACCCATTCCGAAGAACCCATGGCGGAGAGATCTGTTGTGAGGTCATAAATAAATGGTGGAGGGAGATGAGGAGATGATGAGGAGACAGGCGATAACGATATGACTGCAAATATCTATTTACTTTTACACACCCACTCACTCAGACACTGAAAAAGTCCATCATTTATAATAACTGTCATCATATTCCTTTTCCATTCTATCAATATTTTTCAACACTTTTTTAAATCATCCTCTTTGAGACCGTATAATCCCCCTGTTTTACGAAAATTTGAAAATAAAAATGCAATTTTAGCACAGTCTGGACTCAAACTCGTCATCTTTTTGTATATCTATGTAGATCTAGCATTTGAATTGAATTGATGCAATGCAGTCTGGTCTGTCTGTTCTTTAACCCTCTCTCTCTCATCTCTCCCTTTCCTTTTATACCTTCATTATAGCCAACAGAAGAAAACAAATTCTATTTCTTTCACCAATCACGCTTTTCACTTATCTACCATTTATGCGGGTGGATTGGGTTGGGATTAAATCATGCATCCAATCTCATCCACCTACCAGCATAATATGTAAGATATGGATGTACAGCCAATCAATTCAATTCAACATCACTTTCATTTCATATATAATAATGCAATGCAATGCAATTCCAGCAATGCATGCACTATAACTTCATCTTCTACATGAATGTGATTTGATTCCCTTAATTGAAAAGAGACAAACAAGAGAGAATACTGGAGGCAGACAAGGCAAAGAGTATTTAGTTAGTTTGACAACAAACATACGCCGACCTATGTCAAGCCAAAACAAGGTAAACAATCTAATTTCCGTTGATAACTTGTATCATGCACGAGACTAAAGAGAGAGAAAAATACAGACAAATAAACAAAGAAAAGGATGAAATAAGATCCACAATCCAGCAGATTACATGAACCATGGTTGCATTCACTTTTGTAATGTAATGCAACGATGATACGGGTGGATCCATCGCACCCTGCCTTGTATGATGTCCTCGTCTATATTCTTTTGGTTGTGTCACAAAATTTAACAACCCAGACACACTTGAGACTTGTTACTGCAACACTGAGATCTAGTCTTGTGTTGATCCATCTCAATTTGTCTCTTGCTAATTGCATTACTTGCACACACACAACAAAACATCACCACCAATATCACCACCATTGAAAAAGAGAGATGGTTTGATCTTCAACCTGTTAACAAATTTAGGGAGTTCAAACTACATACAAACCCTATTTTGTTCATCACTTTGCTTTTGTTTTGATGGTTTCCCTTTTCTACCAACTTCTCCCACTAATTGCATCCCCTCCGCTCGCTCACATGGTGCAATTCAATTTTATGAGAAAATTGACTAAAACACATTAAATGCTAGGGTGAAATTTTTATCAGAGTGAAAAGAAAACAAGCAAGTTTGGATTATGAGCAGCATAATATTTTATTTATTTATGCGATGATCCTCCCTACCAAACAACAGGGCTGGTGATGTTGTGTATGACATGTACTACGATCAAATTAATTATCGACCAAACTAATATCATCGACACTAAAGAAGAAAATTGTATGATGATGAGACTCGTATTGTCTCTGTGTCTCCTGGAATGGAATCCTGGAGAAAGGAAATTAGTAACTACATACAAAAACGCTGTAATAAGTAAGTAGCACCCACCCAGCAGCATTTCTATTATATATTCCATTTTCTAATACATTCATAATGTCCTTTTATCCATCCATTCAGGAGGAAAGGCCAAAAACAAAACTTATGCAACAAGAACATGACAAAATATTCGTCGGACCACCCAAATCAAATTCCATATTGGCCACCGCTACCAATTTCCAACTAATAATTCTTCGCCTTGATAACAAATAATGCAATGCATTTTAAATTTCTTTTACTTTTAGTTGTCTTGTCCCACAAAGAACCAAGTATTTTATATACAGGATGAATGCGTGACAAATTCATTCTTATTCGATCCATTTCTTAACACTTTTAAAACTCTTTCTGCTTATTGGAAGGAGAGACGTATAATTTGTAGTTTGCATATATACACACACACTTATTAATTTGCTTGTTCACATCTTGAAGTATTATGATTATATGTCACCCCTCACCAACTACTTACACAATACAACAGTGCATGTCTTTGTCAACCCAAAAGTAAACTATTGTAAAGAGAAATATGATGGCTGGGTTGAATAATATGTAGTTGCCAACTACTTGGTAGTTTGTAGTAGTGACACCCCATGAAATTAGTATAAGGCATTATTATATCTATAAAAAGAAGTTCTTTTTAGTTTGGCATTTAAACTCGTAAATAAGTTTGTAGGTTGAAAATTGTATGTATTCATTTTATTTGACAAGCATGCCAATCAGAACTGAGACTAACTACGTAACAAGCAGATACATAGTCAGTCAGTTATTGTCTGGTTGACCCATAGAATTATATGAAATGTATATTATATTGTTTCATTTCATTTCACAACTTAATAGAGCACAGCAACCAACAACGACGTGTTCTTGATCTATTTTGAGCCCATCCATCCAACCCAACCAACCGTCATTATTTTATTTTAAAGGGCACTCTTTAATATATTGATCGATTTATTTGAGAGTTATTGGGAGAGAACGATATTGATAAAATTGGTTTTTGGGTTGTTCAGCTCACTAAACTAAAAGGGTTTTACACGAAAGGTTACTATTTATAACGACTCTGACTGCCTGAGTGAGTGAGGAATGAATAAAGTGCATGCATATGGATATCCCTCCCTTTATTATTTCTTATTACATGATGGTTGGAAAAATGCTTCCAATCTAGTCCAGTCACCATAATATTATAGTCTAGTTGATCGATTTAGCAGACCAGGCAAGCAGACAGACACATCGAAATGAAATGCTGATAATCCTACAGCCACTTCCATCCACCACTGCATATTTTATTTGTCTTTTTTTGAAAAAAAAAGAATTGAAATGTGGAAATATCTATGATATGGTTATGGTAGTGTGGATAATGTAAGATGAAGTGTTTAGTTCACGCCATTGGGTGTTTCTTCTCTCCTGATTCAGGGAAGGACAATGAGACAATACTAAATAAAGTCCATCCATTTAGTTTGCTTGCAAATAATGGAACATAGCACAATACAAAGTGCAAAATACAATGCACTACAATTCTTTCTCCTTCGTGACATCCTACTTACATGTACTTTGGCTCTGTTATGTTATAAAATGCACATGCAAAGAGAATAACGTCCTCTCAATCGTAAAACCATGTTATCGGCATTTTTGTGGAGCGAAGAAAGCTATGAAAATCGGTGCCCTCATAGTGTATTATTTCCTTACATATTTATTCTTTATAGTTTACGTTTGTTGTGCATTTTCTTTCTCGTACTTTCCTTCTTTCCTTCTTCATTCTTATTTAGTGTTGGTTGTTTGTGTTGGTGTGTGAAGAAGTTATGCACTTTTTGAGGTTGACTTGTATTTTATGTATAACTCTTTTTCCTTGGTGGAATGAAAATCAATACAACAATACCGGTGGTTTGGTTTGGTTTTAAGAAGGAATTTCTACTACACTGCTATGCATTCCCGTGTCATGCAACTTTATTTAGGGACTTATTGGAGCAATTAGAGAGGAATTAATAAGATGCCTAATTTCATCCTCTTTCTCTCTCCTTCCTTCTTTTTTTTATCTTGTGTCTGTCCGTGGTGATATGATTGATTGATTGTGAGTGAAATTAAATGAATGGGATATGACACATGTACAAAATGCAATTAGACGTGTTTGAGAACTGACCTTTAAAAGTGTATCCAGAGGAGCCGAAGAGACACTGTAGGAGGAGGACGAGAGCGATGCAGAACATGTTGTAAAGAGATAATAATATTTGGAGAAGATGATGCGGCACAAGGCTTCACCGCACCACCGCATCCAGCATATTCTTCTTCTACTTCGGACTTTCTTCCGTTTGCTTCTTCTTCCGATTTTCTCTGTCTTTCTTCTTTAGTTTTTTATTTATTTCTATGTGTAAGTCAAAAGTTATGTTATACAGTTTTTGTGCGCTTTGATTTTACTTGATTTTATTATTGCAAGCCAACAACTTTTGCTTTAGTTCCTATCACCACTACGGCTTCTTCTTCTTCTTCTTCTTCTTCTTCTTCTTCTAGCCTTAGTTCTAATTCTACTACACCTCCAACTACTCCTCCTCCCACCATCCCCACAACCACGAACACGATACACAATTCAATTGTTCCTCAATGTACCCCTCCCAATTAAAAGAAAGGGTAGGAGTAGTAGCAGTAGAAGAGTGGTCTATCTATCTGTCTATCTTCTTAAGATTTCTGGTGTTGTTGGAGAGTAGAAACGTGTCCCACAATGTCCAGTCAACTTTCCTGCGAGAAAAGAATTGGTCCTCGACGGACGATGAACGTGCCCTGACTTTCTCCCGTGGTATTGGTCTGTGTAGTAGTGGTATTAAACGACGGAGCAGTAGCAGAAGTAGAGAAGGCACCACCACCGCATAATAGTCCATAGGAGGCAAGAAGTCTGTGTCTTAACAGAATCAGAATTGGAATCATCATCTCGCTTTCTTTCTTTATTTCTTTCTTTCTTTCTTCGTACTTTCTTTATTCTTTCTTTCTATCTATCTTATTCTTTCTTGGGTCACAGGCTATGCCAGGCCAGGCCAGTGGTGATGGTGGCGTGGTCTTCTACTGTCTTTCGTAGGCAGCAGCATAGACTCCTTCCTTACTTACTTACTTCCTTCCTCTTTTTCTGTCTGCAATCCAATTCACTAAAAAACCAAACCAAACCAAACCACAACTCACTTTCTTTTTCTTCTTCGCCTTTCTTTGCTTTCTTCCGACTTTCTTATTTCTTTCTTCTTTATTCTTCTGACTGACTTTCTCTTTCTTTCTTTCTATCTCCCGGATTACAAAAGTTCTTTTTTTTACTCTCTCCTTTTAACAAAACAGTAGAGCGTCAGAGTCGTCTCCAGCTCTTTCCTGACTAATACTATAGTATCAACTCATTAGAAATTCCTCCCGCTTGCACAAATAGGAGGAGGCGATGCCACATAATATTCTTCCTTTTTTTTCTGCAGAACTAAACTAAACTGAACTAGGTCAGTCAGTCCGATCGAAGTACTTAATTCTTCTTCTTCCTCAACAGACACCACATACCAAAACTAAACCAAAGTGTAAAAATCCACACACACTCACACACACACACATACACAGTTGATGGATGAGATTAGACAAGATTGTACTTGATAACTCAAAGTAAGTAATAAGTCAAACAGGAAGGAAGGAACTGCTCCTCTTTCTCCTGTCAGTCTCATTTGGCCCCTTTGCAGATGATATTCCTGGATGATGTCGAATAAATCTGTCCTCTTCCAGTCTTTTATTCCTCCTTCAACCAAACTTGACTGCAGTGGCCCCACACCCAACAAAGACTGAGACAAGTGAGGACAACTCAATCCTTCTTATGATGACGAACAGGAGGAGGGTGAGGAGGACAAGATTAAGAACAAGAGCAGTGGTGGTGGTGGTGGTAGTGATAATGGTACGTGATGGTGTGGTCCATGAGATTCATGTGCAGATATTTGACACTTTATTTTATTCCTCTCAGCTTGATTCCTGATTCACTTATTCATTCGAGTATAAAAGTTAACTCATTAACTCAAAAGAAACGGAAGGAACGACGACGGAAGAAGAAATAAAAAAGAGGATATTTCACCACTCATCAAATTACTACACCACTCTCTCTCTCACATTAACCCATCCTTGAGAAATTGAATAAAACAGTATCTGCAATAATTTGACACTTCTACGTGCTTAACTTTCCTTCAACTTCTTTGCTATTTAGTAGCACATACGTAATTAAGATGGATTGACACGTTCCTCCTTGACTTCTTTTGACTTAAGGGTGGCAAGGGTATTGTGACACACACTGTGACTGTAAAAATGACTGATTGAGGAGGGTCGTCGGTCAAACAGTAATAATATAGTTCACCCACACTGCATCATGAATGAGACTGAATTCTCCTGGAGAAAGGGTCGCTTTTTCTTGTTCCTTTCTGCAGAGAAGAGACAAAGTGATGTTGGATGATGATATGAGGCAGGGAATCCTTAAAAAAAACAGGGAATGGGAGAGAGCACAAGATATGATGATGTGCTCGGAGGCTCGCTCTCCGAAAACTGCCCGACTCTTATTCCTCACACCGGAAATGACTGCAGAGGAGAGAGTGGAGTATGAAAAGCAGCAGTCAGTACAGTAGTAGTAGTTGTAGAAATAGTAGTATTAGTAGAGCACACCCATACCCACCACACTACACCACGACAATAATGACGACGACGAATCCTCGTGTGGTGTGAGTGTCCACCTGCGCCCAATCAATGCGCTTAATATTATTCTGCTTCATTCACTTACTTATCCAACCAACCACCAAATACAGTAGAAAGCAAAGGTAAGTTTGTCTGCCTTCTTCTTTCTTGACTACTAAAACCCGGTACATTTTACTCGCTCACACGACTTTACTACCGGCTTCTGGACAGAACGAACGAACAAACACCCACTTTTTTACTACCAACCAGACCGACCCACGCTAACACAATGCAATGCAATATGTACTACCCGTGAGTGAGTGAGTGAGGTATATGTATTGTATTCGATTGTTTTTTTTAGTGTGGATGGAAACGACGACCCACACCGCCACGCTAAGTTTACTTGTTCCCTTTTCCTCCACTTTATTATGCGAGAAGAACTGTCTCGGATAATAATAATAATAATATTGCAGAAAAGCACGAGTTCCTTTACTGGGAAAGTCGGATGGATGGATGGTGAGACTCTGTACCTACTCCGACAACAATGACGAAGAGTCCAGGTTCTGGAAATTACAATTGTATATAATGGTCACTCTCTCTCTCTCTCTCTCTCTCTCTCTCTCTCTCTCTCCTATTACATTTAAGTAGTGTAGGACTGCAGGAATAATAAGCAATCAAATAAAAATAAAATGAATCGTCGTGTACCGGTGTACCTTCCCCATCTCCCTCTCTTCTTCTTCTCCCACGGATCCGGTGGTGGTGTCGTGAGGTGCATATACTATTAATTACTTGACTTCACCCCACCTCTACTCTACTCTACCAATAATCTACCTGTCTGTCTATTTTATCCATTTGTCTGTTTTGACCAAATGGATGAATCGATATTATTCCAAAATTCATTCAGAACACTCACGCTTTTAACAACAAAACACCACCATTCCGTTTCTACTCCAAGACCCACACCACACCGCCTGCTTCTTGTCTTGTATGCAGCAATCGTGGATGGCTTTGTCTTGACTGACTGATTAACTGACTAACTAACTAACTAACTAACTGATAAAAGAAACGAGTCGGAAACAACTGACTAACGAAGGATAACTTTATTATCGTCATCATCATCACTTATGTATTGTAGACTGTTGCGGCAAATCGACAACAGATCAGATCAAGCAGGAGGCATGCATGGGAATTAAGAAGACGCAGCAGACAGTATGTGGACAGAAGAACATTATGCACTGTGTATGTATTTTATTTTTCTAATAAACCTTTATACGAGTCGCACATGTCTGTGAAGTAGCAAAGAAAAGGAGAAAGAAACAAGTATTCAATTCAAGATAAGCATGGATAGATTTATATCCTGTTCTTCTAAGTAATACACACAAAGACAAAGTTAAGTAATAGTACATAGTATATGTAGTAGGAGTAAGAAGAAGAGGAGCTATTATTATATAGGACAACAAACAAACAAATGTCTACGATTCAGACGAATGCTCTCAATTTCAGAATCAGAATCACTTCTTTCTTCTCTTTAATTGGATTAGATATATAAACTAACCAAGCGAGAAGAAGATGAAGGATTAGCTCAAGTATGCAAACCAAAGCAGACCAACTTTTTGTATACATTACACACATATTTGCAGTCTTTGGAGAACAAGATCTATAGATGAAAGGAAGGATGAGTGAGTGCATGCAATTTTATTTGCATGCATCTGTGTCGGTCGTGTACATTTAAGTACAAAAGTGTATATACTGTACTCGCAATGATGCAAGTTAAAGGAAACAGGAATTATTAAAATTAGTGAATATGTTTCTTTTAAAAGTCAAACAACTTCTTATCAACTGCAGAAGTGCATCGAGTGCAGCCCAATGCAGCCTCCTCCTCCTCCTCCCCCTCGGAATTCAGTACATTTGCTTCACTTCGCATTGCACCACAAACCAAGCGAGCCACAAAGTCTATAAATCGTTTAACCAACTAACAAACGTCTCCTTAACTGTGATCTTTCCTCTATTTTGACTGCAAGTTGGACTTGTGTTATGTAATGGAATGAAATATGTGGTGATTGCGTTTTATTTTCATTCTTCTTGTTTCTTCTTGGGATCAAGAAAGTTCAACTGTTTCCCTCATTGTGCATTTTCTACTTTGATTTAATTTGCTTTGCTTTGCTTTATAATGTATTTCTTTGAATTTGTATGCACAAAACAAAATACAACACATACATATATGTATATTACACAGTTTTGCTTACTACAAAAAGCAGTGTGTGTGTGTATATCGATACTACGACTGCGACTAGAACTGCAAAATCTGTTTGGAAAATCCATTCTAATTCCAGCCAACAACAACGAAAGGAAAAAGATTGAGTGACGAGAAACAGATTTAGTGTCGAATGCGTTTACTTCAATTTCATTGCATTTCTTTCACTGACTGCGATTCGGCAATGATGATGATGATGATGATGATGATACATACTTGTAATTCCCAAGTATAAAAGCTACACTAGGCTGCAAGCCACACTAGAATACACGTATGCATATCCCCAGCAGAACTTAACAGAACACCCACGACAAAGACAAGACACACAGGGAGGAAAATAAATCAATCGAAACTAACTCAACCCAAGAAAAGTCTGTGATTTCGAGGAAATTATTTATTTCGGATTTAAACGAGTTATACATTTCTTCATTCCTCGCCCTTCCGTACGTATCCATCTTCCACTTCATACAAAATCAAGCAAGAACCCAACCCCACCATATTATGCATGCAGTGATATGTACGAAATCTGGAAACACATATAAATTAGGTTAGGAAATGTTCAGATTTATTTGCTTCATGCATTTTTGACTCTTCTTCATCAATCTTATTCTGCTACAGAAAAAGAAAGCTAGAAAAAGTCAAGCATATAGAAATTCAATAAACGCAGGTCAAGTTAATGATAATTTTATTACTATTCTATCCATCCATCCATGGAGAATGACAATGAACTTCATCCCGTAGTTCGGAAGGAAGGAAGGAAGGGTATGGTAAATAAGTAGCACTTCTTCTTATTCATTTGGATATTTTACCATAGGTCTGTGTGTGCAGATGCTTCTGGGTCTGGTTATGTGATGTGTTGCATAGTGTAAAAGCCAAGTCAACCACATATTGCATCGCATTATTGTGTAAAATGCAAGTCCCTCCATAGAATCAATCATTTGCTGTTATTTATGCACGCGACCAGACCAACCAGGTTTTCTCATCTTCTACAGATACTCTCTCTCTCTCTCGAACTACATATGTAAAGTAGAACTGTTGTGTACACACATGGCATCACTCGTTCTTTCTTTCATCTTCTGGGCGCACATGTTCCTATAACTTCTAGGCGGGCAAAGGACAGGACATGGTGGAAAATCCACATTACCTGCTCTCCTTGCTCTCCTCAAGCCTGCATGACCATCCGACCGACGACAATTTAAGACAAGACACTTTTGTGTGTGATGCTGCCTGGGTAATTTATGGTTTATGGTGCAGTATACACCCGTGCCATACCGGAAGTAAGGAAGTCAAGTCTGCTGGGCTTCATGATGATGATCCTCTGACTGATCCTATCCTATATATTCAATCCAATAAAGGCCAAGCCAGCCAGCCACCGGTCTGTTGTGGTTGGTGTGGACTTGGCGGAAGAAGAAAGGAAGAAAGGAAGGAAATAAGGAAGAAGAGGACTTAAGGCATGCAGGGGTAGATAGAGAGAGCAGTAAATGTGAGGAGGGGACTTCCTTTCCTCCTTCCGTGACATACTGGCAAGGTGTGCGCGTCCAGTGGACTCCACACATCACTTCACATTGCATTACTTCACTTACTACATCCGATCCATCATCCAATTCAACCAGTCTTAAAGTTAACTTCTATCTGCTTGCATACATATTTATTGTATTATTTAGTTAGCAACAGAACATATCTAACACAGCCCTTCTTTCATCTGTCGGCACAATTCATTTATTCTGACAGTTTGGTCTATATCTGACATGGAAGAATATTATTAAAGGCACGAACCAAAACCAACCACTTCCACTTTCTAAAGGAATTAATGGCAATATATTGCTTGTGCAATCGTCCTTTAAACTTTAACCTTCTTCATCCATCATTAATGCATAATGTATGCTAAACTACTTGTTGAGTTTTTTTTACAACAGAGAGTGTTTGAAAAATAGGAATATAATTGGGTTTGGCAATAACTGTATAACAGAATAACAGAACCCGCTTGCTTTATTAACGGATACCAACAAAACCTACCTGCTCATCTGCACTTCTTTCTATTCTTCTATGTACCTGTAATTAAGCATGAGAATGGGTTACACACACAAATAATGAAACGAAACTCATAGACACCGATCTCTCTCTCTCTCTTCCATATCCGTTGCATATATTTTCGGGTATTTCTTTTAAGAATCGTGCACCAGTAAAAATCACCTGCACTCATTGATTGTCTATGCTCTATCCGAATGCTCTTCCAGTTTAAATCCATTTATTTATTCTCTTTTTTCTCTTCTGCAGTCCACCAAACCAACCAAATTATCGACCAGGTGAATCCTTTAGCTAGGTGGGTGTGGATGTGGGTATGGGTAAGCAGCACACATGCATATCCTTCATTATTATATATACACGTATGTCCGTCCGTATTCCAATTGCTGGACTTGTTCCTTCCTTCCTTCCTTCCGGTTATTTAGTCCGTCACGACTTCCTAATCGATTTGGAACCCATGTCAATGAAATCCGGTTTATAATATCTCACACCAGTCATCCATCCATAATCAATATATTGCATATTGCACATTACATTTATATATCATATGTATATCTGTATACTCATGTTGGCTTTTAAGTTGGTTTTAGTTATTGCTATTATTTGTATGCATTGATAGTTGACGGAAATCAATTACAGTACAGCCTAAAAAATGTTAAATGTTAGATATGATCAAATTAGCGTACAATTGAAAAATTAACAATTGCTGTTCTAAATTAAGTACGAAGTAGCTTGACTTTGGCTTGACTTTTGTCAATGAACCTAGTTCATTTAAATATGACATATGTACACATTTTCTTATCTTTAAACAAAAAAGGGTTAGATTTCTCGACTCTTCTTGTATTGTATCGGATGGATAATGGTGTGATGTGATTATGATGATGTGCGTAACAAGAAAACGTGCCGTGCCCTTAATTATGTAATTTAAGAAGGGCTCCTCGGCCAAGCTGAGTTGAGTCAGAAGTGGTCATATGGACATTCCAATGCCTCCTCCTTCTCAGCAACCGGATCTGCATTCTTTAACCTTTCCTTTAACCTAAGATTTCATCTATTCAGTCAGAAATTGTAGGCGTCTGTATCGGTCGGTATCATTCATTCGAAGAGAACTTAAGTTATAATTGCGATCGGGTGTCAAGTTGAGCAAGGTTGAATTATGCATTATGTCATCCATGGATTGGATTGATAATTGATACATTTAATAATAATTAGTACCCATTAAAATACAAGAGTTTGATGGGTTTGATGGAAAATGGAAATTGAGACGGCGTTTTAGTATTATATCATCATCGTTATAATTTTTATAACGCACCCAACCGCCGCCCACGTTCTCTGAGTTCTAAAGATCATGCTCGTATCCAGATTGAATTAAATATTTGGAATCTACACCAGCTATTAATTAATAATAATCCAGCTAAAGAACTAATAAAATTTCATTTTGCTTCATCGTCACATTATATACTTAATTACAACTAAAGAGTAAAAAAGTAAGATGCTGTAGGGTTTGGGTGGCAGGCAGGCAGGCAGCTTCTAATAATCGTATTAATTTGATGACTCAACGGACTTTAATTTCTAATTTAATTTAATAGCAATAAAATTGCAATTAAAATTTAAAAAAATTAAACAAATAAAAAAAAGCAAATTGCATGGAATCATACAATACAATAAAATAATAGATGAGAATAAAAGCGTTCGTGTTTATTTTCTTAATCATAAAATCCGACTTTTGCTCCTTTTTGGGCCCCCAACGAAGATTATTTTATGACCAACGAATGAACTGAACTGATGATGACAATTCCCCTTTGGTTTTTTCCTTTGTTTTATTTAATAAAGAGCCAAAAAGGATACCAATGACTTATCAGAAGCATTATTACAACATTAAAGGACAGTTGGACCTCCTGTGAGTCGTATGCATGCAAACCATCTGTAAACTGCCAACATTTCTCGTGGTTGGCGTTGTTTGGCAAAATTGTCATGCTTGCTTTGCTATAAACTTGAAGGTTGACTACTATCAATTTGTCCATAATAAATATGAGAACAAAAATGAGTGCGAAATCATGCAGCTATACAAATTTTGTTTCCAGTTATGTTATTAGTGAACCAATTTTTATTATGGGATCCATGGATGAGTTCTCCACACCCATTTGTAATGTAATGAACAAACACAGATTGATTGTTATAATATTATTATTATTATTATATTATTAGTTGACAAGGTACTATTGAACAAGTCCAGTGAATTCTCTCTAGTCTGTTGTGCTGTGTGCTCTCTTTTAGGAAATTTAGTTTCTTTCTCGTCATACAAATTCGTGACCCTCATTCGTCCTCCTCTTTCTCTGTCCCTGTTGGTAGGAATCCGATCTTGTTTGGTTTCACCCATTATTTATTAGTGGACATATAACACATTCACGCTATTTCTTTCTCTTATCAAGAAATAATAACAATAAAATCTTTCCACCCATTTTAAGATTTGTTATCATGCAATCAATTAAGATTAATTATTAATTAATGCCATATGGATTGAGATTCCAAGTTATCCTCATTAATACTTCAATTTAATCACCAGTCATGCCCTTCATACTATTTTGTTCAACTAGGAATAATCTAAATTAATGCCAATCCATAATCGATCGTATTGTGTCCAAGAAGCTGCCTTCATTCATCATCCCCATCAACCCACCCATAGAAATGCATAAATAATATGAAACAAGAATGAAAGAATTGAAAATCTAAATGAATCTGGTGTTTATTTTCCCAAAATCCGTAACACGGATTGGAACGTTGCCGAAAACATATCTTATTACAGCTGGGAACCTCTGAATACCATCTCCTCTATAATTAAGATTTTTGAAATAAGTCTACGTGTGTGGCTGGGCTTGCTAGAGTTCACATTAATTGTTGTTGTTGAAGGGGACACAAGTAGTAGTTAGTGTAGCAATTGTTGTTCCTACTTGAACTTCCCTTCGTTTAGAAGAGGAAGTCTTTGATTTCATCGTACAATACAAGTACGAGGGCACCACCAGTTCCACGGAGAACGTTAGAGAAAGCCCCCTTAAAGAATGCATTGCCTCCTTCGGTCTTGTAGATTTTACCCCAGCAGTCGATTGTGTTCTGAAAGGAGAAGCACAAATATTATAATAAATGTATGTATATAAATATTATCAATGTCCTTCATAAATTACGACGAGATAATCCATATTAATCTAGCCAAAATTTGTTTTATATATATATACCTTGTAGAGCTTATCAGCTCGTCCAGACTGCATCATCATACGTCCTAGAGAGTAATAAAGTGGAGAGAAATTAGTCAAGAGGGTTTAAACGATGACAATAAAAAATATTATGAAAGATCTCTTACGCCGCACGGTGTCGAACGGATAACTGATGATTCCAGCAACAGTTGTTACGGTCTGAGCAATGGCCCACGAAACGAGGAAAGGAGTGTTCTTAGGGTCGGGCAACATGCCTTTAGCGGTATCGAAGAAGCCGAAGTATGCAGCTCTGTAGATGATGATACCCTGTACAGATACTCCAAAACCTCTGTACAATCCAACTAAGCCATCTGACTTGAAAGTTTTCGATAGACAATTGCCTAAACCGGAGAACTCTCGCTCAGCACCAGATTTACCAACATCAGCGGCCAATCTAAACATTAGAAAGGAAATTCATTAGTATTTTCAATTAGATTAAGTTGAACAATTCAATTTCAAACAAATTGGTTCTTACCGAGTACGAGCAAAGTCCAAAGGATAGACAAAACACAGTGACGTTGCTCCAGCAGCACCACCAGACGCTAAGTTACCCAAGAAATACCTCATAAACTGCTGGTGCTTATCGACTCCTCCCAAGAACACTTGCTTGTACCTTTAAAAATCAAATATAATATAATAATGTATTCATATGAAATTATTGAATTCAAACTGTTCTCCCACCAAAGCAAACGTGTTGAATGAGTGCACATGGTCATTTGATATCATTTTTTACGCCATACTTACTTGTCCTTGAAGGCGAAGTTGAGCGCCTGGGTGGGGAAGTACCGAATCACATTGGCCAAGTTACCACGCCAAAAAGCAAGGAAACCTTGCTCCTTAGGGATACGGACGAAGCAATCAATGATTCCTAAAACAAAATAAGCATATTACTTTAGTTCATTTCATTCATCGTTAATGAATTTATTAGATAATTTATTCATTCGCCTCATAATTTAAAGCACTTTAACTCCTTCATTCTTAACTCTTTCATTCTTAAAGGATGACAACTTTAACTCATTTCTTCCTCTTTTTAGCTAAACCTCAAAAGTAAAATTGAAAAGGGTTCAAAAGTATTTATAGCACTCTAACTCTGAGCACTTGCCAATAAAGTCTATATACCAACCACCATCAAATATAAGAGGCAGAACAAGAATAATATTATATAGCAAAGATAGCCAACCGGCCCAACATGCTGCTGCACTACTCCGCGCCTGCTCATCTCACCGCTGCCCACAAGCAGTGCAGTATATATATGTCCTAGCCTGAATCCAACTTATCGAAATTAGGTTACCAAACCAATGCTTTTAATTTAACAACTTTCTCTCTCTCTCTTTCACTCACCTTTGTACCGTTGGTCCACTGCGATCTGCTTGGACACATGTTGGACTTGGAGGAGTAACTTGACTCGTTCAATGGGGGCGACAGCCGTCTTGGAGATGGCAGCTGAGATTCCTCCAGCGACAAAGTCCTTCATGAAGGACATGGGATCTGCGAGTCCGCCAGGCATTTTGATTTTTTTAGTTGTTCTGCAATCACAAATTATATTCCAGGTGATGAGACAAGAAGAACAAGAGATTTAACACCGATAAAAGATCAGCCGCCATGTTAATTTGTCCCCTGGTTGTGTGTGCTGGTGGTGGTGGAGTAAAACGTGGCACAGAACAATCTCCATTTCCACTTACTTTACTTAACCCCCCACCACCACTCCCACACCCTCCCTCTTTTTCCCCTCCCTTAACAAGTCCACTTAATAATACATCATATACTTATATACTTACCAACTGAAGAGGAGCACAAATTCGACAGACAGAAGCAGAAACCTTGTCCTTCCTTCCTTCTCCGGTGGGTGACGGCAACGGAATGGACGAGTTCTTGCCACTCCCAAGTCCCATCTAGCCTCCTCTCTTCATCATTGCATTAATATACCGGCGTGTATGTGCAGACGAGAGTGTGTGCAACTTTAATCCGCAACAACCCAACCTAACCAAACCATTCAGCCTATGTTGTATTCATCCAGTCCGTGTGATGTCTCTACTTCAGCCAAACTCTGCCCATTCCTCTTCAGCCTTTCACAACTCGGTCCCATGGCAACCAAGACCCACACCGATTCTTCCAAGTTCGTGGATGAACCTAATTGGCAGGATTTAGGCTCGCTTAGACTCCAATCCGACATCGGGGATATCACTGGGGTCGGGGGAACGGTGGTGGATAAAGCGTTGCTTGCCGGTGCGGTGATGACGACTATACTATCTCATACATATTTTATCCTCCTCCGGTTAAAAGCTGTGTCCCGTGATGTGATGCAGGAATATTTGGCGAACACATGGAAAGAAGTGTAACAGAATTCAGATCGTGGGGATGGATCGGCGTGTGTGTGTGTAAAAGTGGTGGTGGTGGATGCTTATAACCTTTGGTCTTGCTAAAATTATGCAATCGTGTGAAGGTCTCTTATTAACAGGAGAAGGAGGAGATGCATATTAGGCGTGGGAATCCAGAGGGGAACAGACTCAATGATTCAAGAACGGTGATGATGGGAACAAAATATCTACGTGTACCCGGGTGGAGACGTTGACGGTGGTTTTTTCTATAACATAATATCCGTGTCACCGTTACATACATACATGTACACATAGTATAATAATAAGTTTGTACAGGTTTTTATCAGTCCGTTTGCACAGTTTGGTGGAATTTCTGCAAATGCATTCATTATCACTTGACGATGATGATCAAGGGAAACCCGATGCAAGTAAAATGCACTCGTTGAGAACGTGAACGTGAGGGTTAAATACTTGCCTCTGGATTGGATTTTGATGCAGCAGGTACTCAAAATGCAGTTCAATGCAGCATCATTCATTCATAAATGCATGGCTAGACTTGTGCATATTATATGTAGTTAAGAGGTCAAAATGGGTCTAAAGATAGTATTACAGGTAAATGAGATAAATATTATAGTTAGTGAATGAAGGCTTAAAAGTCCAGAGTGGTATTATATATTGGGTGAAACTAGACTGCACTAGACCAGCTGCAGACTCTTGAGATGAAAAGGTAACTTAACCATCCGAAAATGGAACAGGGGCATGGATGATGATGACGATAATGGTATTTAGTTTAGTATGTAGTAGTATTATTAGTTGGTGATGTTTTATTTATTCATTGCCAACAAAGTCAATTAGCAAGCAACCATTCATACGATTTACGCCATATTCATATTATTATCATCATTGATTTATAATGTAAGTGGAAGTCGAGTGGATATGTGAGCCTTGTCCACATGTCTGTCTAACCATTGAATTGAACGCTGTAATACCGATTTGAATATTCTGTTTGTTTAATTCGACCAATGGAGATCGTATTCGTCAATTGACCACTTAGGTCACTAATTTGTTGAATTTCAACCCGTGTCAAATGAGTATTAATCGAACGATTTTTTTAAGTCTATGAAAAATGATCACGAAAGTCAAATTTTGGTGAAATCTCCAAGTATGCAGTTTGAAAGATTTAGATGGATGAACCCTAGTTTAAGAAGCTCTTCTAGGAAAATGACAGAGTGAGGATAATGATTGATTGGACAGTTTTGATTGATATTTTATTTTTGTCTTTAATCGTTCTCATCCTCATCTCATGATCCATCACCTCTTTTTTCATAATTTCATCTTCAACACAAAAATGCAGACATACAAAAACATTAATAATAACCTTTACTATTTATATTTCACTAATACAGAATAATAAACTATATTAACCATTTATATTTAATTAAACGAGCATTGGCAAACACATTCACAGATCATGTTGTTGTGGAATCATCTCATTTTCATCACTAAATGTTGCTTTAAACAATATATAATATATACCTTCACCCCAAACGAACTAATTAACATTTCTAATGATTATTAGTTATTAAATAAATGGCTAATACTACAACTTTTTTTTACTGCTACTACACCCGTGGTAAAAAACTAGTCCACACTCCATCATTTTGTTATTTTTCTTTTTAAAGTTCTAAATCGGATCGGATCGGAGTTAGTCCAACTAAACAAAAGCGAGCCACATTCATTCCTTCTTTTTTCTTAATTATGTATCATAAGGGTTAGTTCGTATTTATTTTATATCAAAATGCAGCAGTTTTCGTAATGATTTGATTACATATTACTCATTTGAACTTTGAGTTTTTATGGTATAAAAATGATTAGAATTACCATTGTATTGTGTTTATCGTGTACTGTATTTGCAATGTAATAAATAATGATGATGTTTGATCGTAAATACAAAGTGGGTGTCTGTCTCCGCTGATCATAAATTAATTAATTAACTAATTACACAATTTTCCATTACAATTTACGTATAATGATGAGTGTTGTTTTTTAAGTATAATAATTACTATTAAATAGAGAGAAAGGTAGCTGGGTATGACTTATCATCATCACTGGCTTCTTATCATTGGCTCATCTTGATTAAAAAGAAGTGTATAATGCCATCACATTTATGTAAAACTCGTCGAGACTCATTTTTATCACTCTTAATAAATTAACAAACATTCATTTCCTCCAGTTTTTAAGCAGTAGCAGTGGATTGGTTCCCTTATAATTTTTACTATTTGTTTGCAAATAAATGCTGCTGAATGATTGATACAGCGATTATTACTACAATAGGCAGTTACATAACAAATGAATAAATAAATATAAATAAACCTGTAAATTAAATTTTTGAGAAAACGATGGTGTTTAAACTTACCCAACAAAACATTTGTAATTAACAACAATCGTCAAAACAAAACAAAACAGTGGAGGAAGTGATATAATAAATATCGACTCTGGTTTTTTGTATAATTTAACAATATCATCAGAAGTAATCCTTATAAACATCACAATTCTGTTTCATAGCATTATTAGGTTGATTGATTTCATAGAGATTTTCAACACAAAGATTTTAAAACCAAACATTATATAATAATTGCAACATTCCAAATTTAATTAATTAATCCAGTAGGAAATCCTAACTAAATAATAATAATAACATAATAAACAATGTATAACAATAATTAATAATAAGCTCAATAGGCCAGCCATTTTAGCAAGCATACAATACACGTCCTGTATATTTTTCATATTTCATTCCTATGTATTTTATTTTTATGGATTGGTTTCTTGATTTCTTGATTGATTTACTGGGTATCGAGACAATGAGAGAAAATTGTTGACTTTCTTCCAGTAAAAAAATATAATATTTTAGTTATGCTGCCGAGTTCCTTAAGTTTTACTTTACAATAAGATTTGAATTCTTTCATCTTCCCCTCTTCGTCCTCTTCCATTCTTGATAATATGTAGTATGTATTATTATTTAATGTAAAAATGCGGTAATAAAAATGTGGAGAGTTTTTAATTATCTATCTATCCCTGCTGGCTGTCATGTAATGGCAGTGCGAAAATCTTCCCTCACGTATAATTGTAAATAATCCAAGTGTGTATGCATTAAAATACACACTCTCTCCACTCCAGTGGGTGTGGTGGTGGTGTGGCTAACTACTATTATACATATTCTCATCTTCCAATGATCTGGGAATGTCAAAAATTTCGGCGAACAATGGAGGCACGCAGACAAGTTTGTTCCAATGTGAGCGGAACCAATCCAATATTTCGCCATGTGCATTTCCAATCCGACCCAGATCTGAGAGAATGGAAGAAACTTCGCATTTGTTGAGAGAGTCGAGAATCTGATTTTGAGAATGCGTCAACACCACGGCGGAATGATTCGTGAGCAGGTGGCGTTGCGGGGAGAGGAGGGACGCTCCGGATAAAAGGGCCAAGTCTGAATCACTCCATTTCGATATTTTTGACCACAGTGAAAACAAAGAGATGGTGAACTCATTCTACAAGAAATACAACAAAGAGGGAGAGATGTTTATTAGGACATTTTATCATGATTTCTATTGTTTGAGAGATATTCCCAGTATTTTGTTTTTATAAAAACTCAACCTCATAAACAATGTCGAGATGTTTCCTATTCAGAGTTAGTCCATCGGATAATGTGACAGAATCCTTGGTCGTCATTGGAGCCACGTATACAACCCAAATTTCAAAGAAACCTGTTTTTATCAGGATAAGTTGGTCATCTTGGGGCAAAGATTGGAAGCCCTGGAATAACAAAAACAAGAGAAAATACACAATTTCATACAAAATAGAATACAGTGTATGGGTTCATTCTGCATTGGAAGGAAAGTAGGCAAAGGTATGTATTATTATGTAACAAGATAAAAAAAACTCGTACCGGTATCCTCTTGGCAAACTCGACCACACTCTGGATGGATATAAGCATTTCTCGAGACAATGCAGAAAAGAGAGAAACCCGTATCGTCTCGGTGTGTTCCTTTAGATCCTGATGCAGAGTTAAAAAAGAATAAAAAAAGAATAAGGACAAATTGACACACTTCTTGCTTTCTCTCACCAAACTAAGCTTTCTGGGTGTAACATCCCTCACTTTCTCCTGAGTATAAATGCAGTGGGCAAGATGTGTCTGAGTAACTAAGCCAGCCAACGGACTGAGTGATGCGACGGCGACGGATGAAGGTGGGGGGAAGGTGGACGACACATTATTCATACTATTGTTGTTGTTGTTATTATTACTGTGATTATTGTTATTTTCAACGGTAGACGTTATCATGCTAGGATTGACGGTGCTATTCCCCACCCCACCACCACACCCACCACCGGATGATGCTTCCGTCGAAGAGGAATTAGATCCAGCGGGTGATGCGGAATGTGAAGTCCCATCAAATGAGGATTGATCTGCTTCTGCAGACGTGATAACTTCTCGGGATCGTTTTGGGACACGACCGTAGCGCACCGAGTCGCGCGACATGCCGACCGCGAGGCACTTTTTAAATCGGCAATATTGACATCGATTTCTATTCAAGCGGATTACGAGGCATTTCCCGTCTCTTAGACATCTAAAGTGGGCAAGATGACAACAAATCTATAATTTAGGGACCAATTTTATCATTCACGTTTCTCAATGTGTCCACCCACCTGTACTCAATCTGCTTTTGGATACTCCTTCTGAAAAACCCTTTACATCCTTCACACGACGTAACCCCCTGAAAAAAAAACAACAAAATATATTTTAAGATCATCCCATCCAATCCACCAACCGTTTTTGCTTTTAAACAAAATATTACAATTAGAGCCAGAAAATTGCTTAAAAATGACTTATCCACGCACATAATGATACCCAGATGCCTTATCCCCACAAACACGGCATGGATGAAAAGATTTGTTATTCGAGTCGGCAAAAACTCCTTCTGAAATTATAATAAAAAGAAATAATGATAATACAGAAAAGAATCAAATTCCATATTTTTTAAATGACATAAGAAATGCGTAACTCTTAAAAATAGAAGAAAAGAAAGGAAAACCCGACAGGGAAGAAGAAAAGAAACAAAAAGTTGTTGTACAGTTACTAAAGGATGGATCGACGAGTGTGTATTGCAGTGCAACCCGTTTTCTTTAGTTGTTACGTTACGTTACTTTATTTTACGTTACGTTACTCTTAATCACGCGGAAGAGATCAACACACTATTTTGTACTTGCAACGAAACAACTTTCATGCAATAATAAATAATACAAGAAAGAAGAATGGTATGTATGTATGGATGACTATAATACAACAAGGCAAGTATAAAGTGGTAAACGGCATGTTAAATAATTAATTGGTAACAAACGGCGTTTTCTCCTCGTTCAATGCTCCTTCTTCTTCTTCTATCAAAATGTATTGGGATGGATGGATGGATGATAATAATAAATAGCTGCTCCTGCACCTGTATATTATTCTGATTATTTCGTATTCTTGTACCCAACCGCGGAATTTTCCATTGCCAAGAAATTTAAAAGTATGTGGAAAAAGCAGATTCTTGTCCAATCTTATCCATCCATTCAATATGATTCATTAAATTAAAGGTAAAATAATAATGCTCACTATTACAAAATTTTGAGAGATATTCTATTATTATAGAAAACGCATATCCCGAGAAAATATTTATGTCTTGTAAGAGGAAAAGAATGAATTAAGGTAATCCATCCATCCATCCAAAAATACACTCCATTAAATAAATGGATCCAATAAAAACGTCAAGTGAATTTAGTGAAATAATAGAAAAGAATTTTGGCAAAATCCAATTTCGCATGAAACATAAAACAAACTGCATGAAAATTTATTCCAATATTGCTATTAATAGCAAACCAACACACCTATGCATGGAAAAAAAGAAAATGTGCAATTAAAAATCTACAAACTTGTTTGTACTGCAAAAAGAAGTATTCATTCTAACGTTTAGAGATAGATCATTATCACACAATTCAACGTAATTTGATGTAATGTAATCCCGCACAACAACCACTTTTATCTTTTTATTCCAACCTCCTCCTCCACTACCACATAACATAGCATAACTAAACTAAAATGCATACACTATCATCATAACTCTGACTAACGGGGTTAGTTGGATAGAAAAAGAAGAAGAAGATGACGGTTCTTCTTCTTGTTCTGGTCTCAACCGGACGGTTAAATTGCAATCGTTTCGCTATTTCTTTCCCACAATGCAGAATTGAGTGAAGTAAAGTGATAGGAATGCATCCGAGGAAATGAATGCATGACAAGCTTTATTTTTTTTACACAAAATAAGAATTACGGAAATGTATGTGAATTCAATTCAATGTATTTACTACCAACCATGGATACACAAATACACACTTGACTTGATTTGACGGGTTTCTTGAGTAAGTGTGAGATGCAATTTCTTTTTTATACGCGATTGAATTGGCACAGCCATTGCCCCCAACACACCAACGTTCATATTATACAATCATCCACCATCATCACCATCACCACTACAAAATTATTAAGAATGCATCTGACATCCCATATTGCTTATTTCCAGTTTTGCAATTCTAACAGTTTCTTTCGAATCTACCACTATCACCATGCACCACTATTTTCTATTCTTGTTTTTGTATGCAATAAATAACCCTCTCAGAGAAAACTGGACTGGAGACTATCCTAATAAATTGTGATTGCATGTAAACTTCCACTCCATTCTGTACTGTACTTTACATATCGCTTTAAGGTGAGGCGATTGAGTATGCGGAAGAAGAAGATGATAATGTAATAATTACGACACACACCTGAGATGATGCCAGCCAACCAGCCGGGTTTGATGATTTACGTCCCAGATGAATTAGAAACAGTTACGACGACGACGATGGATCAAAATGCGAAAAGCGATCCTCTCTCCTATTCTGCCTGCCAACCTTTTGACTCACTATTTCTATATTACCTGGTCTGGTCTTGCCATGTGCCATGGTCAGGACAGGACTAACTATGAACAAATTCATGAATAATTGGACATCGGGGTGGTTTTAGTATGACACACACACATACAGAACATCATGCAAGTATATAATATACATACACGGGCCAAAACTAGAGAGAGAGAAGGAGATAACCATACGAAAGTGAATGAATAATAATCAGTATGGATCCATTCTTCTCATCCTTAATCCACTGTATCCTTCATTCGTGGGTGTGGCACTGTCTCTACTAAACTGAGCGCATGCATGCCAATCCTTATCTATAATAGAGTAATACTAGTTTTGCCACAATTCTTTCAAATTTTGCATATTCTTAGTATCTAAAGGCACTTATTGTCACTATAGTTTGGGAAAAAGTATAAATGCAGTACAGCACAATACAGTACACAGGAGAATGCAATAGAACAGAACAGGGTATAATAAATAGCAATGATAATTACAGATGATGCCATTAAATTTGACTAACAACATAATAGCAATTATAAATAAAAGAGATAAAATATGTGCAAAGTGAATTATGCAACACATCTCTCTCTCTCTCTCTCTCTCAATTCAGGATTAGTTGTCTTCCTTATCTGTCCACAGAGAACAAGAGGACAGGACCGTGTTGTGGTTTGGTTAGTGGTGTGGTCTGGTGTGGTCTGAAAAGTTTGTTGAGTTGAGTTGAGTAAGTTTTAAATCCATCCGGGCATGAATGAGTACTGAATAGAATAGAATGAGTGGGAAGGATTATAAGGATTATTAGTAATTCCATCCATCCATTCCGCCAACTGACTAAAACCAAGTTTCAGGTTTGGCCAGTCCATATTTGCATAAAAGTTTTGAGCAAAAAGACATTTCAGACATTGACCTTAGTTTATTTGGCGGATACATGCTTAGTCCTTCGTACATGAAATGAATGCAAATATGGACACGAACGATAACGATAACAACAATTGCCAATTCCAATCCTTGGGACATTTTCTAATAGAAATTTATATATCATGGTGTGTCATGAGTAAGTGAGGGTGATCATGTTGGCAAGGATGATGATAATGTTGCTTGGTTTGGTAGGGATGATCAATTATATTACTATACACAGTTAAGCCAAACCAGGATTATTTGCATGCACATAAATTACATGGACATGGACATATACACACATACATACAAAATAATGGCCAATCACACCAAACACACCAAACCAAAGAAGAGTGAAGAAGAAGAGATGAATATACGGAATAAATAACTTCCTTGCTTTTACTTCTTTGGCTTCGGTCACCAAACTCTGCCTCAAAAATGGAAATGGCAAGAAGAAGACCAAGATAATATTCAATCCGCGAATGAATTATGAATTCTGATTTCCTTTCCTGAATTGATCAATAGTGCAATCTCTCTACCTTTCCATCCATCTCTTTTTTGCCGGCCTACCTGACTGACTATGGCACCCTCATCTTTCTCCTTCTTTACATAGTTGATGGAGTGCTGGAGAATCTTATTCTTATCCAGATCTTATCCAGATCCAATCCATTCGCATCCTATCCAAGTAAACACAAAACAGAAGAGATAAGCATCTTCTCACCACCACCACTCCTCTTCTACTTCCGACGTGTGTACCCAAATCTCACCCGACGTTAGGATACCACCATTACCAACATATTCATAACTCTTCCAAAAAGGTGAACAGAGGCGTTTCAACCCGCTTTTGGTTGGCGAAGTGTACGCAATCTAGCAGAATTTTAAATTTTAAATGAGACGTTGCAAAAACGAACAACTTTGCAAGGATAAAATAACACCATGCAAAGTGGAACAATGAAAAGCTTTAGCAAAACTAAACTAAACTAAAGAGAATGAACAAACTATTAAAAAGACGTCTCAAAAAAATTATAATCTGCAACGTTCATCGACACGAACAATTTCTCATCATCACACATCTCATCTTATCTCTATCTGGCATATAATACTTCCAGGAAGAGACAAAAGAAAAAAAATATTAATAATAATAATAATAATAACGATACAATAACATCCACTGTTAACTATTATGTAGAACAATATAAATATATGTAAATATACATACGTACAGGAAGGGAGAGTGGGTGGTGGGTGGTGTAGGTTCGTTGTCCTGTTAGGGTCACCACACCACTAAATCCATTCATCATATGTATCACCAGCCATACATGTTGCTATTCCTTCTTTTAACGCAGTATATGTAGAATAACAAAACAGTCATCAATTTCTCCAGCATATCATCACTCATATCACATCACATCATATACGTTAATAATTTGGATTAGTGGATTGGATTGAATCAATTGAGTGTGAGTGAATGAGATAAGCCTTGTTGGTTGTGTCCAAAATGAATGTACTTACGTACATCCGTGTACATACACATTCACTTATTCCCTTAGCTTATTATTATTGCGTACTTTACTTACTTTTGACTTGTTCTTCTCCAGGAGACAGTTTCTCCAGAACAAGAAGAGCATGCCAAACTAACCAACTCCAAATACCAACTGCATAACTTGTAACTATGTACATCCATAGGAACAGACTTTACTTTCTTGGCTTATGTATGTTCATCGCCGTGTTACCATTTCTTTCTTGACTCCATCCATATCAACAGAACCTTGAGAAACAGGTCGACGACCGAAGATCGCTTCTCTTTGCAAAGAGGACGCAGGGAGATCCTATGTATAATATGGTGTAATGTGGTATGCTATGGTAGGTGGGTATGCAAAGGGTAGAGTATGTAGTAGGAAGTGGTGGAGGTGGTGGTATTGTTGAGACTTTTATATTCACTTATACTTTTTAGGCTTCTTTTCATGGAAGAAAGAAAGCAACGAAAATCAGCAGAATCTCACTTCTTTATGTGAGACGTATGTATTTACTTACACCACCCTTTCGCAATTATTGCTATAAACGACCGAGTTTATACGCGTATATATTTTTTAGGAAAATTGGACTCGGGTTTCTGCTGGAGATGAATTGCTCACCACCACCATCATGCATGGAGAAATCTGCGTAATGGTGTTGTTGTTGTTGTCGTCAACTTTTTTTTACGATAATAATAATAATCATAATACTGAAGAAAGGAAGAAAGGGTGATATTTTTTAAATGGAACAGTTTTTGTTGTTATTGGATGAGGACAAGTTAGGGTAAACCCGGAAGAGAATTTTGTGGTTGAAGTTTTTCTTTCTTTCATTGTTATTATTTTCCTACCTTACCGAACGAAGCCTTATTTTGACTTGGATGAGAGAGAGAACGAACTAAATGGACTGGAGAGAAGGAAGAAATGCTGGAGAAGGGATGAGAAGCTCCCTTATCTAAAACTACTAAACCCTGCTTCCAAAAAGGACCTTGGCAAAGTGTCTTGACCCGAGAAGAGCGGAATAATCAACAACAAGGGTCCCTCTCCTATCAGAACGACTTCCTGCATGTGCCTAAATAAAAGACCTTCATAAAAATGCATTATTTTTATTGCTATGCTTCCGCATCGGGGGTTTGTAAATCGGAACAAGGATGACACTTGATGCACAAATAAATCTGCAAGGTACTTTTTTCATTATGTATGGACAAAAATTACAATACGTCTCATTCCTTTTGTAATAAATAATAATAACTACATCCATAAATCCAAAATTATCCCAGTTTCCTTTGCTTTTTATTAATGACACGATATCTAAATATTTACAGTTGCATAAATTTGGCCAATTTTTTCCCCTTCTTTTTCATCCTTTAAATATGTACATCATCATCATCATGATACCCTCATCCCTAACTAACACACACACACACACGGTTGTTTGTTACTTGAGAGGAGGAAAGTGATGACTGAGTTAGTTGTACCAGATCAGAAGACGAGAAAAATTGCATTGTTGTTTGATGATGATGATGGTCAGTAAAAAAGAGAAGAAGAAAGAACCGGTGCCAGAGAGAGAACAAAAAGCATGGTCGGTGGTGGTACTAGTGGTGGATTTTATTTTAACGGGATTTTATTCTTCTCTCAAGGCCAGCCCAGCCACAACATCTTAAGTTGTTTGGTTGAATGACCCTTCTTATTAACGCACAACAACTGCTTCCTCCATCCTTATTATTACATATTACACATCACTCCATGAAGATAATATGTGCCAATCCTCATAACAGCAATAGCAATGATGATGGCATCTCTCTGATAAATCGGGAGTAAATGAACATACGCAATCAAACCACACCCAATAAACGCTGCTCCAATTTCTAACAATAGTCAATCAGGGTCCATTCGTCTACACACGTTGTTATAAATAAATAATAAGTAATCTTTAAACCGTTCATCCGTTCCGCATTCATAAAAGAAATAATTCAACAATTTCAAGAATAAGAGTTGCTTGCTGGCTTGCTTGCTGTTTCTGGTCAATTAGGCAAATTAAGAAGATTTGTAAGGAAGCAAAGAAAGAAAGAAAGTGTTATTCCTTGTTATGTTATGCTATTTTATTTCCTCAGATTCATTTTAGAAACGGTAAATCCAAGTTAAATGAATTTTTATGGGTTGCCTTAAGAATTATATAGAAAAGGGTGGATTGGGTTGCATAATAATAATGGAGAGAGAGAGAGAGAGTCGTCGTCGTTGTTGTTCTTCTGGTTGTCGTTGTTGGTGATAGAAGAATTGCTTGATAATGCAGAAGCGTAATAGTTTAGTTAGTTTAGTTTAGTGGTGTGTAGTGTAATGTGGTGTAAGTAAGTATATGTAAGTGTATGTAGTTTTAGTTTGGTTGAATGACCGTTGTCATCATGCATCTCATGAATTTCATTTCATCGGTTGAGAATACCCATAATAAATAATATTAATATGTGATATCATTTATACTTATATGATGATGATATTCCGCGTCTTGGATTTATTTATGTATTATTTCCTAATCCTAATCCAATCCTAATGCAATCCAGAGTAAATAAGAAGATACAAGTATACGCAATAAGCAAATAACGCTACACATATGTACAAATGCAGTTCTACACTTCCTCTCAGCTTAACGTACTGCATGACAAGTATTAACTCTATATTTATACATTATTTCCAATGATTATCAATCACTCAATCGTCAAATTATGCGCTGAATCAAATCCTTACTTTTAATCTCGTCTTTTTCTAATAAATCCAAACATTGACTCTATCTGTATTTTTTTCGCTACAAAATTTAATGAAACTTATCACCACACCACCACCACTCCAGTGCCCAGTCCAGACATAAATGCAATGCAATAGATAGAAATGATGAGTAAATTAACAAATCCATGAAATAAATAAACTTCTTTTTCTCTGCTCCTCTGCTTTACATATAATAATTCTTGATGTGATTTCACCATGTCCATCATCCATCCGATTACATCATATCTCATCTCATTACCATCATCATTATGCTCATCATTAAACTGAAGACTATAAAATAAACTCATGCATGCTGTTAACTTCACTTTACTTCATTTCACTACTGGTCTGGTCATTGAACCAAAAACAACGTGTATGCAATAATGATACAGATACTAAATACATGTGTACATAATAATAATAATAAAATATAACTACATAACTCAGAGTGACCATCCACTCCATTCCACTCCACCAGTTCCAATGACCTTCTTCCACTCCACTTATTAATTCAACAAATCTATCCTCTCTTTTCTTACTTTATTAATACAATTATCGATAATTACCGTTTTTATATGCCAAAGAAAAGAAATGAGAAAAGGGAAAGGAAAAGTAGGGAAAAAATATAGTTATACCTTTTTTAATCGAATTTCCAATTGTATTACTGCAACTTGTCGCCCCCATTTTATTCCCTGCACTGCCACCACTTATCATGATCTTATCCAACTTGTTGCCACCACCGTCCTCTCCGCCTTGCTTGGTGGAGGAGACCTTGCCATGGCTGCTATTGTTGGTGTGCATCCCTCTCGAACAAGGACTGTCGGACGAGGATATCGTGGAGGAAGCAACAATGCTTTCTGACACAAGGTTGTTGTTATTGATGTTATTTTCGGTGGACATGATGCTATGATGATCGTCATGGCCATTGTTGCTGTCATCTTCTTCCTCCTCATCCTGGTTGATTATTTCCTCCGGTTCTATTTTCACCCGGGTACTATCCACCACATCCATACCCCCTCCTCCTCCTCCAGATGAGGAATCCATAGCGGAAGGACTCGTGGAGAAAGAGTCGAATAAATCTCCCGTTGTCCCATCGTCACAAAAGCTGAGCTCAAAGTCGAAATTATTTGTGGAGGGGAGTGTCAAGGCGGAAGAACTGGGGGCAGCCGTGGATGCGGCACTGGAAGACTCGACTTTAAACATGATGCCAACTTCCTTCCTTCCTTCCTACCTTCCTTAGAGATCTAAAATAGGAAATAAATCAATATAACAGATCACAAAATAGAAATCGTCGCGATATCACAGTTTGGTTTCGTTCGTGTCTCTGTCTCTCGACTGTTTTTTTTTAAATTTTATTATTTTGCGGTGATAAACAACAGGATTTTGTTTCACGGATGGATGAGATAACTTTTTCCCATGCATAAATGACACAAAAAAACGTGAAAACAACTACACATGCCGATACACGTGCTTCCATAATAATAACGGAATAGCACAACATAATAAATAATCTATCATAACTTGTGTATGGAAAAAGAGAAGCTATTTATGACCAGGATATGGATGGATATAATGGGACTCAAATTTCAAATAATTCTAATTTGGTATAATAGAGTTCCTCATCAATCCATCCATGCAATTAATAAGACTCGGCCGACTCGACAACAGACCAGAGCATGTTAACAACCTTTATGTTATTAATATTTTGAGTGAAATTGAGTGAGTGAGAGTAAGGCAGGCTATGAACTCTGGATTGATGGATGGATACTTATTTGCTTTGCAAAGTTCGGGGCAAAAAACTCATTTAAATTTTACACAACTAAAGTTGAATGCAATAAATAAATGCCTTTTTAATCATTTCTTAAAACAAAATAATAAAGGTAATCATCGTAATGACAATGTCCCTACTTATTTTATATTTGTCTCAAAATAACGATCCTTCTATCTATATCTTTCTGCGATGCAGGTAAAGTTAATAAAGTCTTGCAAAAGGAATTATAGAAAAACAAAAACGATTAAACTTTCCTCTGCAACGGAAAAGTTGTTGTAGAAAATGTAACCTCATCATCCAACCAATTCATTCCAGACAGACCCACACCAACCAACCAACCAAACAACCAGACATATCAACAACTGCACGGATGCTTCTCTCCAAAGAAGTTTAATACTTATTAATCGAAGTGAATTATGTGGATTAAAAAGTTTGCAGAGAATTAGACATAGAGCAATAATGCAATGCAAGTACAGTAAGTAAGGTAACTAACTAACTAACTAAACTGTAAATTGTGTATCATCTTCTCCCGAACAAGAAGAAGAACAACAATGGCATAAAATAAGTAATGGATAATAAACTGATGATACATGCAATGCGTGGCTTATCAATCAAGGTATACTTACAAATTAATTAGAATCCCTTCTTCTTGTTTTTCTTTTTCTAATGGACTGCTCCTGTCAGTGTCAAATTAACGAGGATGGAAAGAAAGGGTGGATCTGCTTTCACTTCCTCCTTTCTCCAGTGATGATGATGATGGTAATGATGACAATCCCACCCAACCAAACCACACCGGTCCTTTTTTTTTCTTTCTTTTCTTATTTATTCATTAAGCAAACAAACAAACAATTTGTTCATCAGTTTCACATCACCTCAACTCAACTCCAAATAACAACACTGTTTCACAACCTAAACTAATATGTCAACCACTTTTTCTTGGAATAAGAATTTCACCAGAAATCTTCAAAAAATAATTGTCTGACATAAATGCGTATATGGAATGGTGATATGTAAGTATTATTTTATGGCACAATTAAAAAAGAAAATGATATATATAATAAGCAACTTTTCTTCCGAAATCGTGTCTCACTGGGTTCTCACGTAAGAAATGATAATATTGATCATCATGATGTTTCTACTCTTTTTCTTTCTTTCTTTCTCTCTCCTTGTGTTCTCTGTGTTCTCTGTGTTCTTGTTCTTTGTCTGTGTTCGAGACCAGGCCAGACCAGGCAAGACGTGAGGATGAGAACTCTACTGATCGAGCCAAAGGTGGAGGAAGAACTAACTGCGACGATATCCTTCGCAAAGAAGAAGAGAGAGATGGTCTGCCTGCTGTGCAACGGGAACTTTGTTGCTGGCAAAGGCAAGAAGAAGAAGGATATTATTATTAAGAAGAATCCTCTACTCTACGGTATTCTTCTTCTACTTCATCTTCTCCTAGCAGCCAAAACCAAGCCAACGTTAACCTACGTAACGTTGTGTTGTTGGTTGGTGGTATGGGTTGGTTGGTAGTTTTGTTGAAATTGCACGATACGATGGGTTTACTTTTATATACGGCAGCTTTTACTTACACAGAAAGAAGAATCTCATCTTCCCTGGACGTGTTCACTTTACGCGAGGCATTTATTCTCACGCTATGTACCACGTACAAGTTGGTTGGTATATGTGTAGAACTCTCACTCTTTCTAAATTTCAGAGTCAGTTTTTCCTATTTCCATTTGTACAGCTTTCTTTCTTTCTTTCTTTCTTTCTTTCTTTCTTTCTTTCTGAGCAGTAAAATAAATCTTGCATAAAGTAAAATGTTCCTTTTCTGGCTTAGGAAGAAATCGGCCCATCCGACACAATACATACAAAAATAACAAGTTATATTGCACATGCATGCATGACTATATGGTTGGACAGGACTGGATGGAGTTTGTCAAAAAAAATACAGAAATAATAATATCTTTTATACTACTTGTTTTTTATTATTTCACAAAGAAAAAGACTCAGTTTTATACAATTAATGGTTCCGGTGAAAATGAACTTTCTTTTTCTTCTTTTTTTCTTTCTTTTGTGCATTAGAGTCATTAGATTTGCTGCAATTAGTGTGGAATACGTTTTACTGCATTCTGTACTCATTCATTACTGTACTCAAAAGAGAGAATGGAGAATATAATAATGAAGAAGAAAGCATATCAATTAACGCAAGGAAGAGTGAGACAAGAGATGCGAGAAATGATGACTTGATATGCAAATTGAAACTAAAATCCGTTTAAAATTTGCTTTACTCTACTACTTCCTCCTCTTCTTCTGCTTCTTCTATCCATCATTCATTCATGTTGAATTATCCATCCACCCGTTCGTTATCACAGTAGTAGTCAGTTAATTCAATCAGTACTGGTATACATATAGAAGAGCGTGTAGATTTAGTTAGCTGCATTATTTTGATATTTTGCTAGGATGGATGGGTGGATGGCGTGGTGGATGATATGGATTTAAATCGTGATTCAAATTCCCTTCATGGCCTCCAGCCCAGCACACTTTCAATTTCAATTGATTTCCTAATTTAATTAACAAATTAGTTCCATCCATTTTAATATGCGTTGCTTTATCCAGTAATGCAATGGTTGATGGTGGAGTGGATTGGAATGAAATGCTCTGCTCCTCTGCTCTGATATTTAGGAATTGTGCTGTTTAAAGTAAATATTATCAATGCTCCACAGCACCACTGCAAACTTTACTGTACTTGATATTATTCGCAATGTTTGTTTGTTTACTTACTTGCTTGCTGGCTTGTTAGCTTTATAAGAGATGAAATTCCTAGTAAAGTAAGCAGAATTTAATTACTAAGAGTGCTTCAACCACCAAATAATGATATGCATGGAGATCACTGATGCGAAGGAAGGAAGGGACAGTGCCTTTGAAGATAACAATAAGAGAGCGAGAGAGAGGGGGACAAGAAGAAGAGATACTTCAAGTCCCTCTTCAAAAACTGGCCAAATTAAAGAAGCCATGTGTAGGAATCACTCTTCAAATAAATTCGTGTTATTAGAAAGAGAAATAAATTAAGGTGGCCAGAACAAGGAGAATCACTTCACTTAATAAGTAAGAATCTCGTTAAATTTGTGTAGAACACGGTATTAAATTAATTAAGAATTGCTACAAACTCTGTTTCCACTCAGATTGAGCCATCTATCCATCCAAATTCTGGTTTCTTTTATATGTACAAGAAATAACCAAAGCCAGTCTCAAGTCTTGCCTTTAACTAGAATGAGTCTTACTTAAAGTGAGCAGAATACAGTCTTTTCTGCACACTCAGCTCACGAAATGGGTTTAATTCCTACTCCTACCACCAACCCCTTTCATTCGAGTAGAATAGATTTGAAGAGGCCATTCCATTCCTTTATTCTCAAATTCGGGTTTTCAAGAGGTTTCCCACTTCACTTAATTCACCTGATTTTGCATGTCTCTGAATTCTATGTGTGTATACGGATAAGTATAACACACACACAGCTGCATACATAATGGCTTAGGCAAACGAATAACTTTGGAAAGGTTTTATGTATATAAATTAAAATAAAATAAGAAAGTATTGAAATAATCTTCATCAAGGGGGTTACCCTTCATGCTGATAATACTATATCCACCATCCTCTCCATTATAATGCATCCACAGTCCAATCCAAGAGAAATGACTGGGTATTTTGCTGGCTATTGCGAAAAGAGAAAGTAGGAGCCTGGAGAAAGCAGGCACAGAGTTGTTGTGGTTTGGTTTGATTCTCGATGTTGATACTTAAATGTGTGAGATGCTGCTGGTGGTGGTGGTGGTGGTGGTGGTTTGGGTTTTCTTTTCTTCCTCTTTCTACGTCTCAACTCAACCAACCAAGCCAGCAAGCTACACATGCATACAGTAAGTTGTGGAGAAAGTGGGAGAGAGAAAGTTAGTCGCATATTAATATTCCACTCCACCCTCAACTTTTACTTGGAGGACTTATTGCTGTGTTCTACTACTCTAACTTTTATTTTCCACCACCACCATCCACCAACTCCTCATGCAACTTCCTTTTTCAGAATGAGACCAGAAAAGCAAGAGCCCTTTCTTTCTCTCTTCATGGCAAGAGTAATAAGAAGGAAAGTGGTGGAAAGTGTATGACGCAACTGCGCAAGTAGCATCTGACCCAATCAGCAGAGGTTGTTCTGCAGTCAGTTCTCCAAATCTGAGCAGCCCTTGTATGCGTGTGTACTGTATGTATTGCATGGCTGGATGGATGGACGAAGGGATATATGTGTAAGTAAAAGTAATCTTCTCTCTCTCTCTCTCTCTCTCTCTATTGGTATGTATGGTATGGTGGTGTGCTCTTGCTTTCTTGCTAGCTTACTTTCTTGCAGGCTGGCTGATTGCAGATAATGTTGGCCTGTTTGTTCCCTCTGATCATCAGACATTTGTGAGGGACTGAGGGAGAAAGTTGCTCTTCTTCTCCGTCCTGCACATTACAACTTGTGCTATTTACTTACACCACAATACACATACATACATACTTACTCGTACTTGATCACCATTATTATTACAGCAGCTGTGATTCTACCACGACCCCAGTCCATATTATGTCCTCCCACTCATTATAATAAAAAGGAACATTTCGCGGATTCCTTGACTATAGGACTTTCTATCTACGACTCCAAGTGAAAAGTGTTTTTCTGCTTGTGAAAGTGAATTATGTATTTTCTTCCCGACAACTGAACCTGCTCAAATCTGCACATGCAAACTAAATAAAGTAAGAACACAAGAAGAACTAACTTATTTGTTTTGATGTTAAATTGGTCATAAATTCGATCCAGTATAAACCAGATTCTCTCATTTCATCATTATTGATTAAACAGTTGTTGGCTTTGTTGGTTTTTGTCAACCAAGAAGGAATTGTTACTTACTATGTGTATTGTATGCATACACGTATTATAGAAAACAAAACTAGCTGCTATCCATGTCGCGTGCATTCCATCCCTTTCCACTTCCCATTCTCATCCATATCTGCATATTAAATCCTCCTCGCATCGCACATTTTAAATGAGAAGAATTGCTAAACATAATTGATTACACATTATTATTGCCAAAGTTGTCCTGTCCATCCTGCAGAGATGGAGAAAGTCGTTTACTTAATTGTTTTTTTTGCATTATGACAAAAAACTGTGGGTTGCTTTTTCAAAGTAAACAGTAATTAATTATTAACTTATCCATCAATACCACTCACCTTATTTACAAATTGTCTTATTTAAACTGTTTGTTTGCCATCATCATTATGCATGAATCAAACAGCAAGGACTATAAATTGATTGTTTTGCACTAATCATTGTTTGCACATTACTTGAGTAATTGAGTTCCAAATATTTGCACAGAGTCATTAGTATATCGTAAGTTTGCAATTTTGAGCAGACAGACAAATATGTACAATGAGAGAAAGTGAATAATGTCTTGTTTGTACTCCACTTCATTTCATTCTACTTGCTTCATTTGTAATTTTAGTTCAAAACAGATTTAACAAGTGAGCTAGCCAGACAAGTAGCCGACATACGAGAGGGTAATTTTGAGGGCATAGGTCAAACGTTTCAAACCAGTTTGTGTGAATTGCTCTAAAAAAAGCTTGCAAATCCAATCCAATCCATGGCATGATTAGTTGTTTAAAAGTTTTTTGTTATTAATTTCTTGTTGATAAGGGAGAAAGTAAGTGAAGTGAAGGAATGTGGTAAGGGATGCAATGCAAAAGGAATGCAAGTCAGCCAAGAAAGCAAGCAAGCAGCAGCAATGTTATTATTATGTGTGTGTGTCAGTCAGGTTGGCGAAATAATCAATACGAGGGAAGCAGGGGAGGAAAAGTAGTGCGCAGTGTTATTTGCAAGGAATCATCTGCTGCTTGTCCCCTCAAGCTATGTATTCATGCATTGCTACACTTATTACACACACGAAGTTTAAACAACCCTTCTTCTAAAATACTGATAATGGTCCATATTATTATTTTCGTCAACAAAAAATGTAAATTTACAGAAAAGATATGATTGCGAAAAAGAAATTTTTGTAACTCGGCAGAAATTAAGATTGAATGAAAGCGCAACAGTTAGCCATTTTTTGCGCGCTTTATGTTTTTTGTCTGGAGAAAGTTAAGGTTTAAAGAATTGAATTAAGCTAGCGTGAGCGGAAAGAAAGAGAGAAAGAGAAAGACGAAACTTCTCCTCTAAATATGTATTATTTGCTATTTTTGGCAATGTCAACAATTTGCATAGGTATTAAGAGAATATATGCAAAATTCTTGAGTCTGCAAAACTACTACTGCCAATATTACAAAAAGATACCCACCACCCACTCACCAACGATTATGTAAATAAAGGTCTTTCTTTTTGCCAACAAAAGAGCATTATTTTGATGCAATTGATGTGAAAATAAGGAAGCTTAAATTGAGTAGAAGTTGGTCCAACCATGAATCGGACAACAATGGGAGGATGCAGAAACCATAAAATGCTTTCTTTTCTCTTCTTATTTGTGTCTCAAGTCGTATTTGATCCCTCCATTCATCATCATTATCGCAATAACAAAAGAAATTCATTTCTTCACCTTTATTTTACTTACGAAAAGCCTCTTGGACTCTTCTCTATTCTGTATTCTTCTGATCTGATCCCTGCTGTTCATATCCTGGCCCATCCACGCCACAGATAACCTAACTAAATACGTAATTTATCTCCTTCCTTAATTCTAGACAGAGTCACTCACTTACTTAACTACTTACTTATTTACTCACTTGACAAGCAAATAAAGTGTGGACGGAGCCACTCACTTACTTTCTTTCTTTTAGGATTAGCTAATAATATACGTTTAAAATATGTATGCACTTTGTACACGTCCAATCCACGTACATTCCGGTGGGAAAGAAATGGCAGGATTTCAATTGCTTTTACTCCTTTTAAAAAATTAACGTGTAGCTCGTCAAGTTGCTTGGTTGCTTGGTTGGGAGCGTTCATCCGATTTCTGGCACTCCCCTCAAGGCGCGAAATTCAAACCAATTCGTTTACAAAATGCTACCACATAATTTATGGAAAACAACATCATCCGCATCCATCCAGAATTCCAGGACTTGGTGGAATATTCGTGTCCAGAATTGGTGATGTAGTTTCGCACCCATGCAGCACAGTACACAACACAGTACACATTTACGGGTATGAAAGAAAGAAAGAAATAAAGTGAAGGAAGGAAAAGAAGGAAACATGGGTTTAAGTGGAAAAGAATTGTGTAGTGGTGTTATTTTTTATCCGACTTGATTCAACTCCCGAAGCAATTCTTTCCCGTCCTCCTAACCTAATTTTGGGTGACATCCAATCTTGAATTATTGAATGATTCTCTTTCTCTCTCTCCAAAATAGGAGGAAATAGGAGGTAGTATATAGTTGTAGTTGTTATTGTGGGATGGCAATATCTAGAAAAGAGAAAAATATCAACCAACAGAGTCACTTATTTTGGGAAGAAAAGAAAGAAAAGAACAAATCCAATTATACGTGTCTCTTTTCTCTCTCTTGTGTTCTCTACTTTCTTTCACTTTTCGATACTTTCACTCTTCTCACAAGAACAAACCAACCACCTCTGCTCCTTTCCTTCTTTCTTAAAAATAATACTTTTTTGTCTCCAAAACAAATGGTTGTTTCCGTAATTCGTGCCATTTCTTTTATTTCAAGATGTAATAATACCTATAAATGTGCATATATTTGCAATCCTGAAATTGACACAATTTCCTTCTCTCTCTCTCTCTCTCTCTCCGATAAATTTATTACAGAATTATTAAGAAGCTTGTTGCCCATCAAAGTTTAATTTTCATTACTCCCAATCCATCCATCCATCCATGTGCATTAGGGTAATCACCGCTTAATTGCTTGATATGAATAATTAGAGACATATTCATCATCCATCGTTGAGAAAGCATAGAATCACTTGTATTCTTAATCCCACTGCGCTGAGCTATGTTACAAGGTCCATTCCACAATTATGTGACTTTTTAAGCGGAAGTTGTGTCCTTCCTCCTGCCCTGTTCTGCTCCTGCTGGGGAGATATAGTTACTTGCTTATGAAAAGGTCATTCTGGTGTAGAATTATGGGTGGTTTGGTTTTGCACAGGTGGGGGATCCATCCGCTTTGCTCTCCCAGAATTTCATCTAGATAGAGCAAGTAAGACGGAAGAGAAAGTTGTTGTTGTTGGAGACGGAGAAAGTCCAACTGGAGCCAAGAACGAGAAGAAAGGAATACACAAAGATATTTGTTCAGTAGTGGTCTCTGTGTGTCTGTGTCTTAAGGTATCTTCTCTCTTTTCGTGGTATTTGCTTGTTTCCCGTGTTCCCAGAATTTGGGATTAGTTGACGGTTTGGCTCGGCTTGACTTTCTTTTTGAAAATTAAGGAATAATAATGGGTCGCCTTTTTTAGTCTGGTTTCACTAATTGAATTGAATCTGGATTGTCGCTCTAATTCACAATTTCCATATTCATCATGCATTTCACATATTCCATCCCGTATTCAAATCAGAAAAACTTTATTCTTTCCAATTTTCCATGGGAAAAATAAATCTGATTATTTCCAACGAAAAACCTGGATTGAAATCTAATTCGTATATAACAACATGTATTCTTATTTCATTTCAGATGATGCAAATCAAAATCCACCATCTCCAAAAGATGAGAAAAACAAGGAAACGATAGAAAATTGACTTGATTCAGGAATAAAGATGATTGAGTGAGAGCATCGCTTCTAACTTCTACCTACACAAAGAAAAATAATAATTTACAAATTAAGGAACTTTATTCCATACACAACCCATACATCCTGATCTATCTATGTGTTATTCTGTTCTGACGTGACCTTGTTGAGTCGTCCCTGCCAAACCAATTGTTTCCAGGTGGGTGCTTTGCTTTGGTGCATGCATCGTTTTAGAAAATGGAAGGATGATGTGCTTTCACCCTGATCCTTCATCCTGACTTGTTCTTCCTTGTCATCAGTGTTGATTTAGTTCTTGGTGATTGATACAAAAGTGGAGTGAGTGGGTGGAGAGAGGGATAGAATAAAGTGGAGTGGAGTGCTCAGTAATCATAATTGTTGGGCGGACAAGCGATATGGAAAAAGAACAAAGTTGTTCTATTTTTACTACGGACTGCTGCAATCGACGACTTTTGAATGTCGCTTCCACCACGACGACGATCACCGCCATCACCACCATCGTTTTGTCGCCATCATCATCATTGCACCACCACTTTCACCATCACCACCAGCATCGTCATCATCACCGCAGTTGAAACTGAAGCTTATTTGACAATCCTTGTGATCTTCATTATTACTATTATTACTATTATTATTGGTATCAATCACTGTGACAAAATAAGAGAAGGTGTACTACTTCTTCTCCTGCAAAGAAGTCTTGAGCAGACCTATCTTGCAGGTTGTTTGCAAGCAAGAATGGTTCTATATTGGGTCTACGCAACTACGCTGTCCTTCGTCCTTCTGCTCAAATTTACAGCCAATGCCACGTAAGTCCTATCTAATCTAACTATTATGTATATACGGCATGCATTTCCCTCTCTAATTCAGTAATAATAATGTACAAGAATAGATCAAAAGTAGAGTAGTAGAATAGTACAAGTATATATATATATATATATATCTGTATATATGAATTTATGAATATTTTCGTATTAATAATTGCCAACCAAGGAAAGAAGGAGCATAAATGTCACGTATTATATTGTGATTTTCGCATTGGCCAGCAGCAGCAGCAGTCTCGTTATAAATTGTGTATCTCATTTCCTCCAACATGTTGCGAAACGAATATTAAATAAATAGGAAAACATAATTCTTTCCACTTTATTGTTCACCATCATGACCATGCAGTACACAAACATACACAAACATCCAAAGTTACGGATTTATTTATCGCCGAAAGAAATCATATGAGAAAGAAGGGTGTGGATTGGATGTGGATATAAAGTCCTTTAACAATGTGGAACGACCTCCAATTGATAAAATAATTCAGGGAATGAGTTTTCCTGAGCTGACCGTATTCTGTAATGTTCTTTACCACCACCATCACCACCACCACAACAGTCCATATTAATATTTCTTATTATTCCGTACTATTATTTAAATGTTGCTCCAAACCGAAACAAGCCAACAGCATGCACTGCATCATTATTTATTTCTCCACCTTGACACACTTACTTTCCTTTCTTTCTTTCTTTCATAGGACAAGTAGTTGGTTAGTTTGAGGTGGCTTTAGAGCTTCCATTCAAATGACAAATATTAATTGCAATATTTTTATCGAGAGATGTGTCCCCAGATAAAAGGAGAGTTCACTAACTCCACCTTTTGTTAAGGGTCCATTCATAAATTACATGAAAATTAAATAAGGCTCATATACACGCATGCACTTATACTAAATTAATTGACCGAATGGAATCATACCAACAAATTAACACACTTTCGTGTCACTTTACCCCGAGAAAAGACATGCCATAAAAATTGGAATTACTTTGCTATAATAATAATAAGTCAAACTACATAGCTGCAGAACAAAAAAGTTCACTACTTCAACAAATCTGGCACGCATGCATGCACTATGAAACACTTCTCTCACTCGAATCTTGGTCACGGGCACACAAACAAAAGACAGAAATGACTAATTGTTAATTATTTCGGACTCATTTTTCCATTTGGAAAGGGTTTTACTTTTCCTCACGTAATCTCATTCCGGAGAAAGCAAGCAGTGCAAAGGAAAAAGGTGAAATGAGTTCGTACTTAGCTTTGTTTGTTGCATTCCATTCCATTCCAGATGTTTCCATTGCGTTTGATTTTTGGCCGGAAGGAAACATAATAAGAAGCCAGCCAACCAGACATATAGGTGGTTACTTTTGAGGGCATAGGTCAACCTGCTTGGTTTGAATTGCTCTAAATAAAGCTTGCAAATCCAATCCAATCCATGGCATGATTAGTTGTTTAAAAGTTTTTTGTTATCAAATTTCTTGTTGATAAGGGAGAAAGTAAGTGAAGTGAAGGAATGTGGTAAGGGATGCAATGCAAAAGGAATGCAAGTCAGCCAAGAAAGCAAGCAAGCAGCAGCAATGTTATTATTATGTGTGTGTGTCAGTCAGGTTGGCGAAATAATCAATACGAGGGAAGCAGGGGAGGAAAAGTAGTGCGCAGTGTTATTTGCAAGGAATCATCTGCTGCTTGTCCCCTCAAGCTATATATTCATGCATTGCTACACTTATTACACACAGAAAAGGCTTCAAATTATAATATTCCGCATTTTCATAATGATAGCAAGATGAGATGAAATGAGATGATGAGTGATTGATCAACATCTTCCTATTCAAAATTGCAATCTCTCTTCAACTTGTATAAATCAGCACACAGCTCAGATTTCTCTCTCTTTCTCTTTGCGGAATGTAATTGTCTCAATTCTCCTCATGCATTGATGCATTGCATGCGATGCGTGTCCTCCTAATCTAATAACAATAACTCACCCTGCAAATTTCACTCTTATCGCTTTCTTTCTTTCCAGAAATTCTACTTTAGAAATCTGCAAGTGTATTTTATTTATAGGGAACTGTAACAATTTCCTACTTTATTAATGCAAAATTACTTATTTCTTTTCTCCCATGACAATTATTATTGGCTTGCCCTTCCTTCGTGCATCTCGTGTTTCACTATGCATGAAGGAAGGGCAAGCATGTATGTATGCTATTATAGAAGAAAGGGAGAACATAAACAATATACAATATACATACATACGTTCATGCAGTATACATGAGTAAGTAATAAGGGAGGCATGCCATTGAACTGAATTGAATTGGATTGAATTATTGGATTGCGAGTAAAAAAAGAAGTCGTGTCTTTTCCCCATTATTATATTATTTACTCAAAGAGAGAGAGAGAGAGAGAGTATAGGTCGCTCCATGCATTATTATTAAAGAAAGTTCATATGTCAATGCTTCCCTTTTATGAATTCATTCACTTCAATTCACTAGTCACTCAATCTACTAGTCAAGTCAGTCAGACCAGACCTACTAATACAGAATAATGCTTTGTTGCCTATACCCAAATGCATCATGACATATTGCTCCTGTTAAACAAACTCTCTTTTTGCACGTCACGAACGCCACTTATTCATGTCATCCAATATTTCTCACGTTGCCCCACGGCGTGAAGTTAGTGAAATGGGTGTGTGGGTGGATTGGGCTGGATTGAAGTTGAATGAGGGTATTATGTATAAGATTGGTAATGAGGTAAAGGTTGGGATCAAGTCAAAGTCTAAAAAGATAAACGGATTGTCTTCTGCTAAAAGGAATAGTGTATCTAAATGCGAAGAAGAATAAGGATGATATAAGAAAAGGAGAAAGCAGAAGGAAAAGGACATTGGATGGTAAATTGGAGCCGATGAGCCTAAACTTTTACTCCTTTCTTCTTTCGTTCGTTCGTTGGCTGTGTGACCAATAAGGTTATTTAAAGGGCATGGAAGACATATTGATCCTAACTCTGGTGAAGGGAATAAGGGAGACAGGACAGGGCAGAACAGAACACAAGGTAAATTCACCCAAAAGATTCATTCTTGCTGCTCTGATCTGCTCTATTGGTTGGTTGGACTTGTCTCTCTCTCCACTTCTGCTGACTCCTCTGCTTTTGCTGGACTGGACTGCGTGGTTTGGTGTGGTGTGGTATGATGTAAAGATGAGATAGGATGTTGGCTAGGAGAATGGATACATAAACACGAGAGAGAAAAGAGCAGTGGTGGTGGTGGGAGGGAGAGAAGAGTGAAAGTAAAAATATATGTATGTGTGGCAAAGTTCGTCCCAAATACAACAGAGATAGAAGAGAGAGAGAAAGAGCCAAGCCCGACCAAGTGGTGGTGGTGGTACTTTCTCCACTTTCATCACACCGATGGGAAAACAAGCCACCTTGCTCAACTAACTATAAGCCTGTGCAAGTATATACTGTTTCCCATAATCATGTATCCATCTATCCATTCACCGCTCCGCCGTTCCTCCAAATTTGCAAAACTTTCTCCAAATGGCCCAAATCCGTGTCGTCTGTTTATTACCTACACACGTAGCATATCATAATGATTGGAACTATGTATGTATGTTTGCAGCAGTAAACATCTGCAAAAGCATGGAGACAAGTTATTGCCGTGTGTTTCATGTTTGGAAACTTTTGTTGGCGTTGTTGTTGTTGCTGCTGCTGCTGCGAAGTGAAATCAGCACGTTCTTCATCATCTCCAATCTTTCAATCTTTCCATCCATCCAGTCGTGGCGAAGTTAGATTTAGAGTCAACTGGTGCATGTATGATTCGTGGTTGGTTCCATCTCGCTCTATTCTATAACATTGGGAAAATCAATGAGGAGCTGCGCGCAGAGAACTTATTCTTCCATCGCCAGGTTTTGGGTCTTGTTATTCATTTTCTCTTTCTTAATATATTTGTCAAATCAAAATCTCATCTTCAAACTAAACTTAACCAGAACCATCCACCCACCCAGAATGATATGATATAGCACACATACATGGAATAATAACAATGAAGAGTGTTGGAAATAAAGGGAGAAATGGTGCCAAATAGAGTCAATTTAGCTGCACTCTACACTCTACTCAACTTAATCTGTATGCATGCCCAGCATGAATTTGATCCCATTCAATGCAAAGGAGCAATTGGACTGGAATCCAATCACACAATTCTATTCAGAAATTCCATTGTTCTAAATTATGTAAATCCAAACCAACTCTGAATGAATGGAAGAAGAGATAAGTAGTTAATAATAATGATAATAATAATTCTACTTTCTCTTTGGTTACAGAAGCACACGAGGAACTGATGACGGCACATTGGGCACAAAAGTATCGGAAATCCTCAATTCCATCCGAGAAGGATATGATAAACGTGTCCGGCCAAATTACGGAGGTATTTAATTATGTCGCATCAACAACTTTTCCTTTTTTCCTTTAAACAATAAAAATATGTAAGGATGATAATTCTAATTCCAATTCTAACTCTGCCATGATCATGATCATGATGATGATGTTATTGGCAAGAGTCCTGCTTGGACTTTTACCAAACCAAACCAAAAAGTATAGAAGCAGCCAAAAAAAGAAGGAGAATCAACGTCTAACAATAATGTCCTCCATTTCCAATAACAACCACCACGACCATGATCACCACAACCCACCACCACCACTTTCACCTTACTTTCTTTCCTCCTGTGTCCTGTCCTCCATTCTCCGAATAAGTTGGCCTTATTCCCTCCTAAATCCTCTTATCGGCTTATCCACTCCACTCAACTCAACTTTGCTGAGAGAGACTTCTGTACGTCTTCCCATTTGACTGAATGAACGAAGGAATCTTCTCCGTCTTTATGTCCTTAACTTTTGGTCATAAAAGTGTAAAACTGTCAATAATATATTCCGTTTTTATCCCAAGTCATAAAATCCTAACCCAGTCTGCCTGCCTCCTTCTTCTTCTTATTCAGCACAATCTGCTATTACATATAATCCTCCCATCTCCTCCTCCTCCTCCGTCTTCTCTTATCCACTACATTCTACATTCTGCGCATTATTATTATTATTATAAAAATACACAATTGTTGTGGTGTGTGGTTGGTATAAAAATTATGATCTTACCTTACTTAACACGGTTGCTTGATATCAGGTGAGCCGGTGGTGGTTGGAGTCACCATGTACGTCCTCTCCATTTCCTCACTCTCTGAAGTCCAAATGGTACCTTGATCGATGATATCATACACACACAATCATATTATTTTTATATTATTCAGTTTCAATTAAAGTTCATCTCTCTCTCTCTCTATCTATCTTGCATGAATGACAGAATTTAGATATTTATTTATTAACGGAATTTTCGACTGGTTTCATTATTATATTTTACATTTTGATTTACTGCCAACAACAAAATAACTTAAATTGACTGAAACTTGTACTATTTCCCTCTAATACCTCTCTCTTTCTCGTAGTTCTCTCTACAGTTGTTCTACTACAGAATAGTTTTGATCAGCTTGCATGTTAATTCTTCTTCAGAATTAATGCTTTGTGCACTCGCAAATAATTCGCAAATATAATTAATAAGGCAGCAATCAATCAGAAATCCGTAATATCTACATAGTTGTGTGATGTGATTGTGGTGTAGTAGTAGTATGTACAAATTGCTCATCATCAACGAAACCACTTTTATGGTCCCTGGATGGACGAGAGTGTGTACAAAATAATATGGGAACAATGTGATGATTATTTATTATAGAATTCAATTCAATATACCCCTTTGAATCCTTTTTAAATCCTTGAATTACAAAAGAGGTGTCATCATGTCTTCTACTTGTCCAAATCAGGTGAACCCGTGGTTGTGGGGGTGACAATGTATGTGCTCTCCATCAGCTCCGTCTCAGAAGTGGAAATGGTATTTACCACTAAACTCTCTCTCTCTCTCTGTTTTTTATAACACATAATAATTAATTAATTAATGATACATGTTTACAATAATTCGTCTTCCTCTGTTCTCTTTCAAAGTTCTCTCAGAACCAAAAATCTGGGACAGAACAAAACAAACAAAACAAAAAACTGCTCCTCCTTCTTCTTTCATCTGTCTCTTTCTTCTGGAACATACATTAATTAAGGCAGAAAAAAGAATTATTGTTTAACTATTTTCTTATTCTTCTTCTCGTTATCTGTAAATTATATGTGTTATTGTTCTTATTTTTGTATGTATTGTTATTTCATCTAATAAGTGAAGTGGAACAAACAAACAAAGTTGCATACATAATAATTATGTGGGACGTGTATGCATTCTTGTGTCATTCATGCATTATTCATCCATTTGTGATGATGATGATAACACCAACTTTCTCTTCTTGCTTTCGTTCTTAATTAGATGAGGTGGATGAAAATAAGGTGCAAAGAGAAAGCATACTACCTTTTACATTATAATACATAGCTAGCTAATCTCATCTTCCCCACCATCTGCACAGTCATGTTCCTCTTGCATTAATTTTACGGATGGGTTTTGTAACAGAGCTTCCATAATTAATTGAGTGCTAACTGGTCTCATGGGATGATGATGATGATACAGATTCTAGGTATGATGAACACACATTCATCCATATCAATAACCCAGACTTACCTTCATCTCTATTCTTCTATTTCTATTCTATTTTATATAGGGACATAGTTGGTTGAACGAATGAATAAATGCAATGTTCTGGCTGTGTGTGTTCACTGGTGGAAGTAGTCTTTTCTCACCTTCTCCCAATTATATTTCCATTTTTCTTGCTTTATTCAGTGTTAAATAGTTCTATAAATTATCCATGTAAAGATATTGCCAACTATTTTCTCTTTCAACCACATTTAAAAATCATGTGATGATAAATTCGTTCAACTTGTTTATTCATCCTTATACATATTCCCACTCCATCAGCATTTGCATGGTAATAATAATCATATTCTTTTTCTTCTTTTTTGCTATACTAAACCCTTTTTTCTTTGTAATCGATCTCCTTCTCCTCCATTTTCTCCTCCTGTCTCATCTCTCTCTCTCTCTTGTCTCATTTCCTTTATTCATTTAGTTGGAATACCTAGAAGTCATCATCTTCAATCCATCACATAGAAAATAAATTCTGTCTCTCGTCTTTTTCTTCTCTTTTTCTCTCTCTTTCTCACCTTTTCAAATACCAAACTCAAACTTATATGTCTTTTCTTTTTATTCTACTTTTCGTCATTGTTCTTCTTCCATCTGCTTTCTCCTCTTCTTTCCTTCCTTCCTCTCATATTTCTTTTGTGTGATAACAATTCCGCTTTTATAAATGGCTAATTATCCGCTATCTTTTACATCTATCTATCTATCTAGTTTATAAAGTGAATAATAATAGTTAGTTCTTCTGTAGTTAGTAATAATGATAACAATAATAATACTTGAATTTATGCAAAAGCCGTAAAATTGGCAACCTCTTTCTCTTCTTCTTGTTCTTCTTCTTATTAAACTTATGAATTGGATGCTTTTATACTCACACACGTGATTTATTATTTCCTTTCTTCTTATTCACTGACTTTCTTTCTTTCTTTCATTAACTACGAACTTGGACTTCTTCTGTTTCTGTGTTTGCCTTTCTTTCACTCTATCTGTCTTTCTTCTCTCTTCTCTCTTCTCTCTCTGTCTATATCTTGCTTCAAACAGACATACTCATTTATTAGTAGTACTCTTTTACTGCTATTTAAATTTTAGAGTAGTTTTACATACGCTCTTTAATCTTTCCGTAGAAGTATTATTAGCATTTTGTAGTCGTAATTAACTAAGGTTCAACTTTTTGGCTAACATGAATGATGACAAAATGATTTCAGGACTTCACGGTTGACTTTTACTTCCGTCAGACATGGAAAGATCCCAGATTGAAGTTTAAAGGACCGCCGGGTGTTAACACGCTTTCTGTAATTTGTCATTATTTAATTTCTAATCAGCGCTCCAACTATAACTAAAGTACATATAATAAAAATTGTGTTCAATTAATTTTATTGTAATCTGATTTCAGGTTGGGACAGAGTTTCTCAAGACATTGTGGGTTCCAGATACTTTCTTCGTAAATGAAAAGAAATCATACTTCCACACAGCAACCACGTCAAATGAATTTCTCCGCATTTCACAAGATGGTGATGTCCTCAGGTCCATTAGGTCAGTTACCCACAAAAACATGCCATAAAAAACCCACATATTATTTATTATGTCTTCTTTATTTACCCCATAAAACAGATTGACTGTGACTGCTTCATGTCCAATGGATCTACGCTACTTTCCCATGGATAGGCAACTTTGTACTATTGAGATTGAAAGCTGTGAGATTTAACAATATTTAATACTTAATATTACCACACGAGGCAAAATATTTGCAGTGTTATCATCAGTAAATATTAACAATGATTTAGCTTTTTCAATCAAAGAAATCAATCAATCCCCAAAAAAAACAAACCAAAATTATCAAACACACAAGAAAGCGAGGCGTTGCGATGCTATGCGACCCCACCCACTCACTCACCCACCATTGCATCAACACTACCTATCACCACCACCACTGTATATTCCGCTATAAAATAACAATAATAATTAAATTAACACCGACTAAACACAAAGACAATAATCCCTCCTTGTAATTCCTAATTCCATTTTGAAATGAATTTAATTGCGGATGAATAACAATAATCCCTTGCTAGTCTGCTTCCACATGACACAATTCGCACAAGCATTATAGTTAATCCATCACGAACGAACGATACAATAATTCCACTTCTACATAAATACATAACATTGCAAATTACTTAAACCATTAAAATAAATAGTGCAAGTTGATCGTTTGGTGTGTAAACAAATATATGAATCCAAACAGCTTGGATAATAGAAAAGTTAAGCTTTGTTTGTATTTAATGCAAGCTTGGATAAATAATGGATCGAGCTTTCTACAAACAAGGCTTAATTCGTTATCCCCCAAAATCTTCTTCATCCCAAATTTCTCACGAGAAATCTGGGGTGAGTTTTTGAAATGCGTCACAATTGATTCAAATGTTTGCATGGTGGGAATGTTTCGTAGTAAATGTTTTAATCTGGATGTTGTTGTTTTTGTGGTGTCTTGCAAAAAATTATACATGTGCAAAATATTTGAATATCTAAAATGCATGATTGTGATTCGTGTGATTCGCATGATTTGCTGGCTGGCTCGTTATGATGGCTTATAATCCTTTATCTTTACTTGCTTGCTTGCTTGCTTGCTTCCTTCTTGCATGCATGATTGTGTTTGTGCTTCCTCCCAAGAGTTTTCCTTCTTACTAGAAAGAAGCAACTCTTTTGCATGCATGAATTTATTTTCAAAATGTGTACATAAGCTCCAACTTGTTCCAATAAATATTATGCAAATCGTAATAAATTTCCTGGTATGAGAAGAAAAAGAAAGTAGAGAAAGAGAGCTCTAACTATAAACTTATATTCACTGAACAAAAAACAGACTAAATAACGTTGTCATCGTAGATCGTAGTCGTTCTTTATGTCAGAAATTTCTATGGAAGAAACAAAAAATCAATATTTCCGTCTTTTTATTAAATTCCAAGTATTACGTAATATTACGTAATATTTAACAAGATGGTGATGACGATGGCGATGAAATGCCTTTTTTCTGATCTGGAGAAGAATTCTTACCCGCTCGTATCTATTTCTCTTTTGGGAACAATGTTATTTATTTATTCTTTATTTTTGCATGCATGCTTTGTTGCTTCTTCTTCCTCGAGGGAATTTATTCTTTTTTTACTAAAATACTCCAGAAATGGTGATGACGACGACGGTGATGAATTCCAAGGTGACTAATAATTAAGGGTACAAAAATATGATTAGTTGGTTACACGATGCGGGACATTGAATACAAGTGGGCCGCGGGTCGAGACTCCATCGGAATTTCTTCAGACCTTCAACTCCCACAATTCATCGTTTTGGGGCACAGACACACACAAACTTCCGTTATCCTCACCACAGGTATATCATCCATATCATCTATACTTAATGCTAATTAATCAGATAAATTTAATGCCCCACAAAAGGTGAAAGTTGCTGCATGAAAAAGGCACAACATACTCTCTCTGACATTGGTTCCAGAATCAACAATTCTGGTATCAGAATTATTTTACCTTTTTATGCGACAACTTTCACCCGAGTGACATTGATGTAGTGATTGTTATTACTAATTATAATTATTATTAAAATTATTAATTCTAATGATATAAATACACGCATACAAACCATATACTCCGTATTTACACACAATCAAGTAAAAAAATCATGTGATATTTTGGTCATTCATGAATTGGTCAAATCTCAACTTGTCTCATCAGGGCTAACGGAAATATATTAATGTATGAACGAATATTGATCATTTGTGTTTTATATTTTATCAGGTATATTTTATTTGCTGGTCTGGCATAACATGTAATATTATATTTCTGCTTATTTTGTGTGATGCACATTTATTCGCATGCATCAACAGATCTCTGTTGCAGTTGGGTTGGGTACAGCTCATCCAGGTAATTTCACCACAAAACCACCACCACTGCTGCTGCTTGTGCATGATGAAATGTGTATCTGGTGTATTGTATGTATTGCATGCATGTATATGTGTGTGAAATGTGCATGTTTTGTCGACTGTCATGTTGTCGCTGACCTGAAGAGGAAATGAGCTGCTAAAAGCATTCAACAATCGTGACCACTCACTCACTGACAATGCCACACCTCACACACAGATATCTGATGACCCTTAATTTGAATAGTCTCACGTGACCCCTCCCTGCTGATGATGCTGATGATAATAACACTGCGAATAATTTGCGCATCGTGCAATATACTACTCCTCCTCCTTGTGCTGACATACATGATTCTTATTGGGTGGGGTAGTTGGCTACACAATGTCGGACATCCGGTATCAATGGGCGAAAGGGTTGGAGTCTGTCGGCGTCTCTTCTGACGTGTCTCTCCCACAGTTCAAAGTTCTTGGGCACAAGCAACAAGCTATGGAAATTTCTTTGAGCACAGGTTATCTTCTTATCCTTACATGAAAAAATCAGGTTATGCAAAGCCAAAGTCAGCCAATTTCTTATTTTCCCTTCCATTTAAAAATAATATGAAATGAAATTAACGATTTAAAAAAATTCTGTACAAATCCAATCCACACTCAATTATTAAAATCTAATTTAAAAAGTAGCAACAACAATAATACACACGTTTTCTTTTTTATACCAACAACAGCCTCAATCTATTTTATATAGGTATCAACAAATGATTACCATCCATCTCAATCATTTATCTTACAGCACGATATTTTAGATTATAACTAAAATTCACTCATTAATTAATTTATTAATCCCTTCACACCAGCCAAGCGAATCCAATCCACTTAAATTTACAAGCTATAGCTAAACTTAACAACTATACAGTTTTAATAATAATGGATGAGAATGTCCTGTACATTAATTATTTCTTTCTTTTTTAAAACTTAAAAACAACACTTGTTTACATTGCACACTGGCTAAAACACACATTTAATACCAATAACGACTTAAGCAACCATTCCTTCTAAAGTGGAAAAAGAAAAAAAGAGACAAATTAGAGTGCTCTTTCTATTCTCAACTTTCTCCACACCAACAAACCAAGCACTCGTCCGGATTAGACATCAAAGTGGAGTTTATTTATTCTTATTGTTATTTTAGTATTATTGTGTCCTTCCTGTTGTCCGTATTATTATTGGACACTTTGTTTAAGTAATTACGATTTATTCTTCTATCTCAACGGGATTGTTATTTCTTTCTTTTGTTCCTTGTTGATTTATTTGTTCATTTGTTCATTTATTTATTTATTTAGAGGATGATTTGTGGTATGGTTTGTATTGTAACTGATTTTGTCGTCCATTACTAGGAAACTACTCTCGTTTGGCCTGTGAGATTCAATTTGTCCGATCGATGGGCTACTATCTAATTCAAATTTACATTCCATCTGGACTCATTGTCATTATTTCCTGGGTTTCATTCTGGCTCAATAGAAACGCTACTCCGGGTACGAAAACACTTTTATAATGCAAGTTTACATATACATAATCCATAATACTTTTTTTCCCTGGACAGCTCGAGTTGCGTTAGGAGTCACGACGGTGAGTGCATACAATGTATTTTTGTGTGTGGCATGTCAAACAAAGCAGAGTGTTGGCTATTTTGTACAATTTTCTGTAAATAAATAAATATATGTGTGTGTATATTTGATGTGGATGGATAATAACAGGTCTTGACAATGACGACACTCATGTCCTCCACGAATGCAGCCCTCCCTAAAATTTCCTATGTAAAGTCGATAGACGTGTATCTCGGTACCTGTTTCGTCATGGTGTTCGCCTCATTATTAGGTAAAAATAGACAACATAAGTAGACGATATGACGACGTAATTAATAATTGCAAATTGTGCATAAAAACAGAGTATGCGACTGTGGGTTATATGGCCAAACGAATCCAAATGCGGAAAAATAGATTCCTCGCCCTGCAAAAGATGGCTGAACAGAAACGCGCCGCCATGGATCATCACGACGAACATCATGCCAAACAAACTGTATCCCATAAATAACCTAATCCGATAATCCATAAATAATCTATAATCCAATAATCTATTTATCTATTCGTGTACATAGGAGGTCCGTTTTAAAGTGCATGACCCCAAGTCCTACTCGAAAGGGGTGGGAACCCTGGAAAACACGGTGAACGGTGCTCGTGGAGGGGACGAGGAGAATCCTGCTCATCCCATCCTGCCACCAGGCAAGGATATTAATAAGTTGTATGGCATAACTCCTTCGGATATCGATAAGTAAGTTGGATAAATAGTTGGATAAATAGTTGGATAAATAGTTGCATGATAAGCCACTTATCAATTAAATAACTTATCTCTATATATTTCCTGTTATTGTCAATCTGCAGATACTCCAGGGTCGTATTTCCCGTTTGCTTTATCTGCTTTAATTTAATGTACTGGATAATATATTTGCACATCTCGGACGTCGTGGAAGATGATTTGGTCCTGTTGGAAAAGACGGATTAAAAAATCCATCTTAGTTTTTTATTACAAAAAAAAGAACAAAGAAAAAAACTGTACAAAGTACAAACTGTGAAATTGAAGGGTGCATGCATGCGAGTGACAATTTAACACAACAAACATATAATGATGATGATGAAGAATGGTGCTCTGTCTTCTATTCATTCCTTATAATTCGTTGCAAAACAAGATGAAAACAAAATCAGTCAAGAAAAGAAGATAATGAAGAAACAGGCTTAATGAATTAATTTCCTGCTTTTTAATATGGATCCAATCCAACTCATAATTTTATTCGACTTTACACACCACAATCACTAGTACAATCAAATTATGCAAATCTTCTTCTTCGCTTGCCTTGAATACAGAACAAAATTACAATGCTACTCCGAGAAAGATATATTGACAAAGAAAATCAAGGAATATTGCAAGCAGACAGAAGATAAATATAACAATTAAGTGAATGGTGAAATGTGTAATAATGTATACTCTTCTTCGTAATATATGGTGCTTATTAAATCCATCCCTCAATCCTCCTTCATTGAACCATTTGCTCATCAAATCAATCAAACCAATTCAAGCCCTTCAATCAAAGAAGAAGAATTTTCATTTTGTTATTAATTTCTTGATTTTTATATTTTATGTAACATTTCAAGAGTCCAATTCAATCCAACCAATATAAAAATGAATGTGAGCAACCAACAGGCTGGGAGAAAGTAACGTGAAGTAAAGGAGAAAGCAAAAACAACCAAAGCATCGCATCCTCCTATCTCCTCACTTTATGTAACTTATGTAACTTTGAACTTATTTTTACTGATAAGACCACACCACCAGTTCTTTCGACTCAAATGAAACAATCCAAATCAATACCAAAAGGTTCCAAAATTCCATACTTCATTATTCATTCATCGGCACGGCAAGGTATTTATTACACATACTTAACTACACTACACCACGGCACGCTATAAAGTATAATATATTAATAAATAATTACATAATAAAATAATATATATTGACCACCGACAAACCGACACATCTACATTGCAATCCAATACAATCCAAACCACACACCCCCGCACTGTTATTTCTTTAAAAATTAAAAACAAACAATCTCGCTCTAAATTAAGGATAATATCAGTATAAAATATAGTAGTAAAAAACTGCAACAAAGAAATTAATGGAAACAAAACAAGAAAAAGGAAACATTTTTTTAGCCAATTTGACACAAAACTTTTGATTGATTGATGGTTAATAAGTCAGAATAATAAAACGGAAATTTAAAAAAAAAATAAGAGAAGAAAGTGTGGAGACTAAAAGAAAAGTGAGGAAACAAACATTTTATTAATTATTATTATTATCTATTATTACATGCGCAAAGAGAATCCAATCCAATCCACAATTAAATAAGAAATATAGATATTAATTATAATAAAATAAAAAACAAGCAAATGCTCATTTTATATTCCGAGTACTTACAGCAAAAAGTGTGTAAGTGGGTGGATGGGCGGGTGGCGGTGGTATATAGGCTGAGATAGTGGTGCTGCTGCTGCTGCTAAATCTGCATGCACGCATCCAGCTTATAAAACTTGCGAATTAATGCGCAAAAAGTATATATCTGCCTTCCCATCTTACTCAGTCACTATCCCACCAAATTAGAAGAAAAAGATACTAAAATGTAAAGTAGAGATTTTTGCAAGAAGAGTAAATTAAAAATTAATAAATAGCGAAATACTCGTAATTAATTAATTAATTAAATAAAACAACAACTTCCACAACACGGTATTCTTTGTACACTTTGACTTTCAATGTGCGTTCATTGATTGATTAATTAATTAACAACAAAATGGCAAAATTATTAATTAAATATGCAAAACCATAATTTATCCTATAAATGTATGAAAATATAACATCCTCCTAAAATTGAATATAAAACAATCCAATCATGCAAATCAATGTATTTACCAAATATTTATAAATAAGCGTCATTTTTCTACACGGAACAAATTAGCAAACCCCATTAATTAATTAATTAATAAAAATAAATACTCCTCCACTCGATTCGATCCATATATATGAATTGTTCTGCAATTTAACAAACTCGATCTGTATCCTTGTCATTTATTATTATTATATTAATAAAAACGCTTATTAATTATTATTCAACAAGTGAAAGTTATCATCGTCCTGTAAAATGCTGTTGTTGTTTAAAAAGAGAATGAATAAGGTGCGTGCATGAAAACGAGCAAGATTGAAAAGAAATAGAAGTGCGTATAGTTTCACTCAAGTACTGGATTTTTCGTTCTAATTACAAAAATGTATTATAACTAACCCAGTTGTTGTTATTTAAGTAAAATTATAATAGCAACAAGTGCAGTACATACTTATTACGTACATATTTAGATACATATAGTAAATGGTGTATGAGATGAGATTATGAGATTGATGGTCATTTATTCATAATGTTCCAATTTGAGAGAAAATGAAAGAATAAGTTGTTGTTGTTATGGTTATATTCAATCAATAATAAGTTAACCTTTCCTCTTCCGTTTTTGTTGGGAAGTGGGTGATTGTGTTTTTTTCCCGAATATTATTATTATTATTCTGAAAGTAATTAAATAAACCTAATAATTAACTAATCTTTTTGTGTAGAAGAAGGAGAAAAATGCAATGCTGAAGAAATAATAAAACAGGAATGTATTTACATCAAGCTTTCTCTTTATTCCTTCTTCATCTTCTTGTGCAATAATTAAGGTTTGTTGTATTGCATACAAAAACAAACAAACAAAACTTTGCACATTTGACAAAAATGAACTCAAAACAAAAGTTGTAAAAAGTATATAATTTTCTCTTCGTGTGTATTTGCCCGTCTCTCAAATTGAGATTGCTGCATCAGTGTTTGAACAAGTTTGTTGGACTCGACAATTTACTAAATTTTGTAATCTGCTTTTCACCTTTGTTGTGTTTGACGGTTTAAGTGAATATTATTCTGACCTCATTCCCTCGCCTCATTTTTTGCAAGGTACAGGGCCCGTCCTAAGCATTTGCGGTGGGTAGGCAAGATTTTCGAATATAAACTTACACGATTCCAAAATTAATGGATTACTGACTTATCAGACTGACTTATCAGGATTGTTCCCATTGCATTGTCAGATTAAAAAGTATACACAGACAACTGGTTGTCTTGCCTACCCCTTCGACGGGCCCTGTCTCGGGACTCTATTTTTTGACACAAATGTGCAAATTACGATTTTTGCAAATTTCCTACCACACTGTTTCTCATGTAAGTAAGATATATGTTATAAACAAAGTGTCACAGAGAAATCTACAGAGAAAACGTCAGGTTCAAGGGCATATACAATAGCAAAACTTGTTAATTTAAGTAAATTATGCTCTGGATTTACCCCGTTAGTTTAGCTATCAATTTCCATTACGCTTTTAATTATGCCTTTACGTCACATTATGGTCATGCATTGACGTAAACCATATTTTTTCACCTGCATGAATATCCACACATGAAATCAACATGGATAATTATTACATATCCAGTTAATTATAACTTTGTTGCTCTCTTGGTAATTATGCAGTAGCATGGATGAATTTATACAGGGTAAATTCACTCTAATAAATAAATATTCCATCCAAGTCAAATTTATATTCTTATTCGACCTCAAAAAGACGATGATGAAGAAAACAAATCTCTTTCTTCACTTCGTATAAAATTATAAAATATCATACATTATACATCTTCTTAAAAAAGTTAGCAAAACCAGGAAAATGTAGTTTTGTGCGAAACGAGCCGGTATTCTGTGCCGTACTCTGTACCGCATTGATTGAGGTCTGACCAACCCATCACCAGATAACCAATGAGAAGTCGCCAAACCAAATAAAATGTCATTTATTGACAACAACTTATCAATGGCTTTATATTAATGAAAGAAAAATATAATAAATATACACAATTACCACGCCTCTATCACGTTATATATGGGTATTGTATAATAACGATACTAATAATAAAATACTTTTCATGTAATGAAATAAGCAATATATATGGTTTATGGTTTCAACTTATTGTATTCCATAATAATTTTGCATGATACATAATACATATTCGCATGTATGCATAATAATAAAGTACAAGCAAAAAACAACGAGAAATTAGCACATCGGCGAGAAAATCGGTTAAAGGAAAGCACTAATAATATGATCTGATCTCAATTAGGTTCGATGCATGAAATGTATGTACGTGTGAAACATATCTATTTTTAGTTCATGACATGATACACATACATAAATATATATGTATATACATAAGCAATACACAAGTAATGATAAACAAATAAATTATCAAATACTAAATTATCAAATACTAATTAGAACTCCTTCATAAGATATGTAACATGCTGCTGGCTGCCATCATTTCATAATTCAATAACTCTAACTAAACCAACTGTCTAAAACATTCTTATTCGTAATAGTATATAACTATTAACATTATCAACATTTCCCCATCATCATATGTAATAATATTATTCCGTCATAATTTCTTCAATGTTAGGTTCATTGATTGCATTTTAACCTTTACCGACAGCATACAACTATGTGTATGCTATGCTAACATCGTAATAAAATTATATCCTGATCCTCGTGGAATAGATAATCATCCCAATTTCTTGTGAGGAAATAAATAAACTAATAAAATTTATCTACAATAATAAACAGTATGTGGTATGTGGTACCCACCACCCCACGCCAAGAACCATCAATAAATATGCTATTTCTCTGTGAAAAAAGAAGAAAAAAGTAACCAACAAGTCTGGCTGACTTGGATTATGCTGAATTATTAATTATTATTAATTTATGCTATACGAATATTTTAATTGAATCTCGTCTTAAACAAACTACTTCATGCTGTTGTTACTTAAAATGAAATGATTACAACGACGCCTTGAGTTCATATCATATCAACAGCAAGCAAGCAAGCTAGCAAGCCATGAATTGTCATTGGATGAGCTGGACTGGGCTGAAGGTAAGCGACATCATCATCATCATCCACGAGATAAGCGACTGGACTGCCCGCGACTCAGACACTGAACTTTAATCCCTTTTACATACATACAACACGAATACAATTACTGGATTAGGGTGGATTTCTCATGTCAAGGAAATTAATTAAGGCCCATAGATGTAATATGTATATATTACCAATCGTTAAAAATGATATGTATATATTTAGAATATAAGGGTGTGGCAATGTGAAGGGGTCCATTATTCCAAAGCTAAAAATAGATGGACGCGGCGCATCTTCATGCGTCATGTTGTGAAGCAATATAAGATATGTATAACTTTGTCTGCTTATATGCATGTAAAAATGGAAACTGAACTGACAGCATTTTCAGATTTGCATTAATTATATGAGAAAAAATAGAAATGAATGAGTGTGGATTGGAGTGGACTGGACCCAACTCTTATTAACTCTGTTCTCTTGTTCTGTTCTTTTTTGTCCTGTGTTCCAAAACTTGTGCGTTCTTTCTTCTCATCATCATCGTGTTGTACATAATACTGTCGTCATTTGTGATTTAGTGGACAGTCCAATCCACCACGAAATCATGTTCATCCAAGAAATGGGTGTGCAATTATTCACGTTCGGAACGCATGCCAAATGCCAACCCACCCACCACCACCACCACAACCACCACCATCCAATGTTCTGGATGGATATGATGTGTCATTAACTAAAATATTAATGTTGGTTGTAGTCGTAGTTAGTTATGTAGTTAAAAGAAGGCAAATCAACCAACCAACCAAGGTGTTGATCTTTGACCTTACCGCTGCAGCAGTCTTTTTCAGTTTGAAGTGGTATAAATGACCTGAAAATGTATGTAACGCATATAACTTAACTAACTAACGAATTGCACCAGAAAGAACTTTTTGGCAGCATTTCATTTCATTCTTAGATTATTGTCGATACGGTTAACATCACTGAAAGCATTTAGTTTCCTCTTTGTCTCTCATCTGAATTTTTCAATTTAATCTAATCTATTAACTAATTGTTGGTTGGCTGGGTTGGTTGGTTGTTCATCAAAGTTATTAAAATGTTTGAACATTTCTTTCAGAATTCTTTTAGAAATATTGTCCACAATTCTTGTTCTTGTTTCTCTTTTCTGTCTTCTTCCCGTTTAATATCGTGCTAAGCAAATTTCACTCATTATTATCTATAATAATTAATTACAGTTTCATTTACAGTATTATTCTAAGAAATTATAATAAAATAAAAGTAAAATAAGTGCTCCATTTGTATCGATCGATACCGATTCTGTTTGCACGACAAGAGAAGCAGGATTACAAAAATTGGAATTTTACTGGAATCAGCTTATGCGGAGATTTTTGCGTAAGTGAGAAATATTTACTTGTTATTCTTATTCATAATTAGATCATTCCAAACAAACCAAGAATCTGAGAAAATGAGAGATTTGATGCGTTTGCATACTCATACACACGCCGGTAATGCGAGATGATGTCATGATGCGGTTCTCATTCATCCGCGTGAACGTGAAGTCATCATCCACCCACTTATTTATTGTTATTATTCGTAAATCCTTAGCAAAATCCGCACTAAATTGAACCTAATTTCAAACATTTCGCGTATTTGATATCCTGAATATTATTATTATTATTAGACAATTGCCGAAAACATGAGAAGAATCAAATAATAATCTGACAAAAAGTAATCCTCCTGAAATTGACATAGTATATTATATATTATAGGTATATTATATGCCTATATTATATGCTTATATTATATACTACAACATAATTCAACATTTACTACCGAATAATGACTCATTAAAGTCGTGCATGGCCTTAGAATTTTACCTTACTTGATTAAAAAGAAGTTAGTATGTGGTTTGTTCGCAATTATCCATACACACACATTAACCTAATCTATAACTTCTAACTAACTAAAAAAACTAGGAAGTAATTCTTCTCCTGCACATAAATTATGCCCGAATAATAATACCTTATACTTACTTATTTCCGGTGTGATTGATCTTTTTGATGGTCAAATAACAGTAGAGCTACATACGTGTGATTCCTCATGCATTTCCATCCCACGGCCATGGCCTCAATCACCCTACAATAATCATAACAATAATAATAATAAGTATAGAAGAAGAAGAATCCTATTTTACTTTCAATTGGCAGATGAAGGCAACTCTTAACACGACTTATACGATGATGACTACCAAACCAATCAATAATTATGTAGAAATGGGGCTTTTTTTTAACAAACAAATAAACATCACCTTAATCTAAAACGCGTATTAAAAGAGAGTTATGCTAAGAAATTGACCTATGTATGAAATGAACGTCTTCATCCAGACGATGAATCTTATCCTGATACATATGAATAGCAGCATTTCATCAAGTAACTAGCATCCGCTCTAAAAAAAGAGTCATGGCTTAAAAAACATATAGATTCATTCTCACATCATTATCATTATCACACACAATGATGATGATGATGAGTTAAAGGTCAACCAAGCATTTAAGAAGACGAGACGATTGATAAGAGAACAAGATGACCACGAATATTCCAGTCCAGCGGATACAAAATAAATAAATACCGCTATTTAGTTAGTTACTTAGTTTGCATATTGTGTACAACCTAATCAACTACATACACCTTTATTTACACACTATGCCCGTAAGCAATTAAACGGGACATCCTCCGTTAACTTAATTTAGTTTTCATGCGTTGAGAGGATGCGACCTGGTTGAAGGTCAGAATGTAGCTATTTCTGGGCTTGGCATTATTTTTTATATTTATTATCATTATCCTTCCCCTTCTCATCTGTAATCTTGTTACAATGCGAATAATGATGCCACACCACAAAATTCATCTTTTTGGCTGCCATTTCAATTCTTCTGTGTCCTGGGTTTGGCACTGGCAGCCAACAAACAACAGGCTTTTTTTGCGAGTTTTTCTGATTATTTTACAAAGTCAAGATCACGGGGACAATAATCTTAAATCACAATGCGAGATGTTCCGTCCTTCCTTCCGCCCTTCCTTCCTGGTTTAGTTTTAGTTTATCCTCGTTTCACTTATCTGAGTTTGTTGGATTTAGATAATGGATAGTTTCACTTGTCTCAGTCTATTTCGCCCTTGAGCCAGACCATTCCCATTACATACATACATATACCATTGCATGTGTGTCAATTTCATCAATTGCATGCTGTCATTTTCTCTGCAAATAGATACAATACTCCAAAATTGTGTAAAATAATACTTAATAGTTCATTATATGTATGGCATGCTTGTTATTTCGTGTCTGAAAAGAAATTGAACTGCGGTACAAGACAATTTAGACAAAATACAGTATATGTACACGTGGCATATTATGATGAAATGGAGTATAAGAATTGTTTTAAATTTGATTGGACTAATTACCACTGAATTCGTTCATCACTTAATAATAACATCTTACACTTGGTCTATAGTAGAAGTTATTACTGTGAATAGTTAGTAATAACGATTTGATAACTAAACAATAATTACAATATGTGGGTTTTATTTGGCTGATACAAAAATTCTTTATGATTTTGTTATAATTAGTCCGCTTACGTCAATGCACATATTATTAGTAGTTCTCACCTCATTATTACGTATTACAAAATAACAACAAAATAATTATATCCATGAAAAAGCGCAGTTATTTGGTTGTTCATCTACACTGTACAATTAGTGTTATTTGCATGGCAGACAGTGTGACGCCTATAAGCTGCCATGTCAATGTTTATGTCAAATTAAATCAAATTTAATGTGTCTCAAGTCATTCATTCATTGATTGAATTGCATCGCAATTTTATTTTTAATTCGATTGACGTCGCGGTATATGTTTACGGATATTGATAATTAATACATAACTATACAATAATTGTTGGATTTTATATCATTGCTGGATTGTACTCGTATGATGATGATATGATGACTAACTGAGAAAATAATAGCGAAATACATACGTCATCCCACTTGCTTGAGGTGTTGTTGTTTATTTTTTCCTTTTTTCTTTTATTATTTTATTAAGATGTATGCAAGCATGATACGTGCGAGTTAATTACCGAGTTTTATTCAATCAAGTGAGCTAATTTCAAAGGAAAAGAGAAGAACGTCAATTATATAGGATAATAAACATATGCATCATTTGATTTTTGGCAATTTGTTTCTACTTTTGTTAATTAATTAACATGCCAAGCCATACACATTCATAGGTAAGTTCTGTAAATGAGAGACATCATTTAAAAGGTTCACCTCAATTCTGCACAAGTCATTTAATCATGACATGAATGAATGACGATATAGATCGACTGATCGACTCAATCTTATTATGCATTCGTTTTTACTTACTTTTTCCCACATTTACTACAGAATCAATATGTTAATATAATACTGAATAGTGAATAATATATAGATAATTGCTCATATTTAATTATTTTGCACAAATAGTGTTTTATTCTGTTCTGTCTCATTCTGCATATCTTCACCATCTCACAAGTCAAATTAGTTTAGTTTAGCCTGTCACTCACCTCAGAATCATCATCTTTACTTTACTTTAGACAATTTAGAAGAAGAATATATAACACAACATACAACACCGCAGTAAATAGAAGTGGTCCCTATCTATCCAAAAACTAGTAGTCATTCCACTTAACTTGCTCTTCTGTTCTGGGTCATTACTCAATAATAATGCACACACTCTCAGAATAATGCTATATAAGTATGTATCATCATACTTATCATCATCGTCATTATATTACATATTGTTACATATAAGTATGTATATTTGTCAGACTTATCCATATTACTTCTCCTATATGAATAGCATGCTTCTCAAAAGAAGAAGACAAGACAACTCACAAAATCATCTCTCTCTCTCTCCACATACTCAAACCTATTTATGTTGCTGCACTACAAGTATAAATGCTTTACTTTGCTGCAGCACGAGATGTTTAACAAGTTTAGTTAGTTGGTTGGGTTATCACACATAATATAATGAACGTATCATCATCATCATCTTCTTCTTCTTCTACAGCAGATATATGATTCTTACGTATCATCATCCAATACCCAATCCATAAAATTATCTAGAATACATTATTATTATTATTATTATTTCTCTTTCTTCTTCATCATCTTGTTCATAATCTTACTTATTATTATTAGTATAACAACAGAGAGAGGACCTTCACTTTTAAAAGGATGGTAGTTAGACACAGGCAACTCAGTAGCAGTGCAGAAGTCGACGGGACACGTTGTCAAACTTAAACAAAAATCATTTAGTACAGTCAGTGCATAAATTTTCCCCTTGTGTGAATAATATTGTATCATATATTATTCGCAATAAGCACTTATTTGTTTCAAAGAGTGTTCCATTCTATCGGGATCCAGTAGTGCTTTAAAAAATGGAAACAATGCCCCAAATCGGTACTCATTGGGATAAAGTGCTTATCAAGAGAGATGTCCAAGAAACGTTTGCTCTGGCGGAACGACGCGCGAAAGAGGGCAAACCACCGGCCACCCCACCCAAACAGATTCTTCAGTATCTTGTGAGGTGAGAGAGTTGTTTCTAATTTAAGGTGGTTTTGCGGTTTCTTTACTAATATTAATCCAGAGTTTTGTCTCAATTTTGTCTCATAAGTCATAATACAGACATGCAATTAATTGAGTTGAGATGATTAATTGCACCTAAAATTGTGGTAGTTTAGGAATGAATAACTTTTAGCAAAAGTCTTTTTGATTCTGTTGAGTTTGTCTTATCTGCAAATTTGCACAAAAATGCAAAAATAAATCACTTCTTCCTTCTTCGCCTGATTTCATTCATGTGTTGCATTTGCTGTAAATATCCTCCTAATAATCTGTCTTTTCCTCCAGTTCAATATCCTGCCTGTACTGCATGCATGTTTTTTTTATAAATCCATCCCCTTCTCATAAATATATACGCAGTAAAATTGAATTAAGAGTTTTTAGTTTTTCCACCTCTACTTCTTCTCAATCTTCATGTTTTGTTTTATTATTACCATATCCATCTCCTCCTTTCTTTTCTCCGTGCATAAGTTATTGCAAAATAAAGGCACATTGCACTGCTTGGTTAAAAAAAACAAAACTTGTTGTTTATTACGATAACAAGGAAAATCTAAACAAAGCAACAAAAAATATGCTAGCAAACACACACACCTTGTTCTTCTTTTGCACAATTCCAGTCCAGTTTCCAGTAGTCAAACAGTTCTGGCCGTGGCAAAATAAATAATATGGTGCATGGTACGTACGGGTATCGTAAAATCAAAGTTTCGGGGGATATTCCGTGCATCGTGGTATCTGGAACTTGACAAAGCTTACTTTTCTTTTGGGTTGATGTAGTTAGTTTACTTTAACAGAATCCTGAATATCCGTCCTTTTCACTATCATCGTCGTATCGTATCGTGCCCATCAGAATCTAATCGAATTATTTATAATCGACGAATTTAATTGCACCCATTTGCACACAGTCAGATAAAGAATATACGGATGATGATACAAATGTCAAGTGTGTGTGCATACATTGATTTAGTCTGTTGCACAAATCTAGACTTGTGTGATGATGTGATACGTGTGACCGTGAAAAGAGCTTGACACATATTTATTTCGTCGTCTCTTTAGTTATTATTACTATAATAATAAATAGAATAGATGAGGTGAGATTAATGAACTGGATTTTAATCGTCCAGTTAAGTTTTAAAGTTCTTCTGAATTTGTTTGTTTGTCTGTCTGTCTGTCATCTGTCTGGTTCAGTTTGCCAGTTATTCACTGGTTGATGGTGCAGATTCAGGTTAGTCGAATTACTTATTTGTATTTGAATTCATATGGATTTGTAGAGGAATCTTCGTCTTTGATGACAGAGTTTACCAAAAATGTGATACATACGTAAGTATACTACGCAATCAGGATACGTAATCCTACATTGTGCAGGGTAGTATGCGTTTGTGTGTCACTATTTTTAGTCTCATTGTCACAATCCTCACATACCACACCATTAAATTATTTTATGACCGTCAAATCAAGTATACATACTGATGTAATACAGATATATATACGTCATTCATCCTGCATAACATACGGTACACGTCATACTAATTCCATGCGCATACTTATTCATATAATCGAAATGGGAATGCAAAGCGCACCAAATCTCTCAGAAATTAACTCTCTCAAAAATGGTCTGGTTGGTTTGTTTGATTCATGGATTTGCATACATTATTTGTACATTTTTGTTCAGTAGCGGAAATCATGATGCTTGCTGTAAGACATTCCGTGCGAAAGATTGGCGTCAAAAATGTTTTGAAAACGACCAGGTATTCATTACAGACTGCTTCTTACAACAATTAACTAATTGGGCAAAGAATAATCAATCAAAATTGCTATTTACTCATGGACACAAAAAAATTTCAACATTCAAATGTTTGTAAATTTTATGCTTTATACTCATACATTGTGCTGTTATGCTGTGTTGTGTATAAAAATATTTGGCCCCCTTTTGCTAACAATTGCTATATTTCGACAACAATGCATCTGTTTTCTTTTTCCTTCACTAATTTAATGAACAATGAAAAGTATTATATTATATTATTTTATTATCTGTGTCCCTACGTCATGAAGTTCGGATGCAATATTTGAAATGTAGCATTTTATTCTGAATTGAATTCTCAGAAGTTTTAGCACTTTTAATATTGTGCTAATTATGAAATTTGTGAAATTTGCATGCGTCTGCTCAGTCTCACTTAATTCAACCAATGAATATATTTCCATTTTCATAGGTACAAATGCACGCATATGAATCCGAATATATATTTACTGGGATAATCGCATAGATATAACGCTATGTTTCTTATAATCAAATTACAATAATATCGGCCAGAACTGAACATCCGGATGAAATTTAAGGCAATAGTTTAATTATAATCCTCTTATTAATCTTAATCCTTAATTTCAGAATGGGCAGTTTCACATCTGTCCCCGCAATTAGGGAGGATGTTCAAGACGCTGATTTTGATGTGGGGCCTATCGCAACCCGTGACTCCTTGCTGAATCGGTGTCTCGGAGAATTGCCACCCGGTCCTAGTTTGGTCAAAAGGAATTTCGCTGTTTTCACGCCGAGAGAAAACAAGGCTGATAATTCTGATGTCACATTGTCATCGCCACCATCATCACCATCGCCATCACAATCCGCACCCTCTCACATTCCATCTCCTCCTTCCGATCACAAAGCGTCGTCTTTTAGAATCTTAACTTGGAATATTTTAGCGCAAGGTATTTTTCATCATATATTTAAACTTCTATGTTCATTGGACAGGAAACATTTTTAAAAATTGTATTATTATTTTAATAATTATCAGCACTTGCCGTGGAACATGACAACTTTGTCGGTTTGCCCGAAGGAACGCTAAACTGGACGGAAAGACGACTCCGTATTTTGCACGAAATCCTTCTTTACAATCCGGACGTTATATGTTTACAGGAAGTGGATCATTTCAATTTTCTTAACAAATGTCTCGTTCCACTCGGATATCGTGGTGTGTTCTGTTCCAAACCAGACTCTCCTTGCATCTACCTTCGTAATAATAACGGGCCGGACGGATGCGCTTTGTTCTATCGGAAGGACAAGTTTGACTTGATAGTCGCTTCAAGCCGAGTTTTAGAAATTTGGCGAGTTCAATCTAATCAGGTCTGTATTTTCGCACAACTTCGTGTCCGTGCGACCGGGCAGCAGTTTTGTGTGGCGACAACGCATCTCAAAGCGAGACAAGGCGCTCTCCTCGCCACGATGAGGAATGAGCAAGGGAAAGATGTCTCCAGCTATTTAACGGCGTGTGGAGGTGTAACAAAACCACTCGTGTTGTGCGGCGATTTCAACGCTGTTCCGTCAGAAGCCGTCATTTCCACGATTAAATCTAGGTACGCTATTCAAAATATATATTTTGAAATAATAAATGACCACCCAATCAATCAATAACATAATATTATACTTATGAACAATTTTAGACTTGGCGTGGAAAGTGCGTATTCCAAAATGTACAATAGCGATCAAGACGCGCCCTACACCACATGGAAGGTTCGAGGGGACGGAGAGTATTGTCACACGCTTGACTACATATTCCACAATAAGTACGACCAACAATTAAACAACAATCCTCATTATTTATGCGAAATTCAGAATAATCCTAATAATTATCATTATTCTAGGAATCTCGATGTAGAATCTGTACTTCTTCTCCCCACCGAGGAACAAGTGGGTCAGTGAAATTTATTCATATTTTCTTAAATCAACATTTTGAACATGGAATTTAAACATGAGCTTAAACAAACGTCGTAACAATTAAACCCAGGTTTGCTTTTAAAACACGAAATTCAAACAAGAAATCTTCCAAAAACAAGAAAGGTCCTCCAACTCCTACTCGCCACATGTTTTAAACTTGTACATAGATTTAAGTACACTTATATCGTAGATAGTGTTTCGGTGTGGATACTTTTCGGCCAAACTTTTCAAGGTTTAACCACCAATCGATTTTCCATGAATAATTGCCAGAAGACTAGAGATGTGTCCACAGCTTTCTCCTGGTTCAGCCTTCTCCATCATTTTTTATATTTTGTTTTAGAATTCACGCTGTCCATTCTTTTAATTTCTTCATCCTTTAGTTCCATTTGGTACATCCGTTGTTTGTAGGCGTTCGCCAGAAGTGTTCCCATCATTTTATGTCTGCAACTACCGTCTTTTGAAACCCATCTTTTTATAGCTGTGTTAATCACATCATATATTTCGCTCGCCTGGTGGAAGAAGGGAATACATAAGGAAGAGAAAGATTGAACGCTTTGGGAATCAGAGTCGAAATCTCTGAAACGTCATTTTGTGGTGTTTCTTTTCCAGGAGTGAACTTCACACCATTCATAATCAGCAACTTCTTTACTAAATCCAAATCTGCAACGAAGAAATTCACGTCTGCTCTTAGAAAATGAATCTTCTTTGGTGGATTGAAGGCGTTAGAGACTATGGTGAGAATTGAAACAGCGACCTGGGGAAATATACATACACAGTATACCTATATGCATACTAATAAGTATGACCGATTACTTTCAATTTATATTTGGGACCGACTACAAACTGGACTTTCCTTTTTAGTGTATTTCTCTCATTTATGTAATTTGAAATTTCAGCATGACTTGTCTTCCCTGTACTTGATTTTAAATAATCATTCATGCTACTTTCCGTATATTTTGATTTTTGCAAATTTGGCATCACAATGGCAATAGAAAGAACTTCATTATTCTCATCCAGGGTGAGAAAGATTTCATGGGATTCTTTACGTCATGTTCGCAACAATGAGGGGTAAGGTCAATGAATTTCCAACAGATTTCTTCTTTGCATATACTTTTTGCATTTGCCCATTCAAACACAATTCCTGGCATAATTTTAGCAAAAATACGTCCATCTTGGAACTTGACATAAACCCGCCTCCGAAGTGCATCAAAAATATCCAAAGGTCGAGCTGTCAATTCCTCCTTGTCGATTCCCTTTTCTTTGCGAAAATCTTCACTCAAAATCTCGAAAATCTTCACTCAAAATCTCGAAAATCTTCACTCTTGTCTTCTCTTTATCCTGCCCATTCGATTTTCGCCAATATCGCCTCAAATATAGGGAGAAAGAAGGAGGCAGGTTCCTGCCAAGGCTCTTGGAATATAGGAGTTGGTGTCAATGACCACTTATCTCTAAAACAATGCCCCTCTGGTGGTAGTGATAGCAGGGTTGGGATTCTGCGTAATCATTATTATTATTGTCTGCAGTTATTTATTATTATGTATTATTATTTATTATTATTCGAATTACCATCCTCATTTTCCAATTCCACTTTTTGTACCGAAATTTCGCCCTGTGAATCCTGTACAGCAATTCCAACTACTCTGGATAATGAGGGCAAAGCAGAGAAGGTTTTGAACTGTCCAGTCTAGTGACCAATGGTGAACTTTGACAACTTCTTGTATTTAATTTCAAATGGCACAGATTTTATGGGAGCAGCTTCTTCATCTTCACTGGGACTTGAGAACGGGAAAATTTCACCTTTGAAATACTAAATATGTTTTTGTTCCTTCCTTGGTATCACTTGGGTGGGAGTGGTTGTATTGACGGTTATTTTGGGAGGAGTGGACATTTTACTTAATTGTTTATAAACAAACACTGGCAACTGAGAGTAGTGTTGTATGGTGTGGAGTGGAGGAATTTTCAGTGCACGGTTGTTTACCTTTGCTGAACTGAAGGGAGTTTTTCGTGTACAAATTTGGTCTTAACTTTAATACATGAATAGTTTACTATGAAGAGACCTGATTGCCAATTTTTAATTGTGAAATTTTTCTTTCCTTTCAGGTCCGACGCGTCTACCAAATCTAAGATATGCCTCCGATCACATAGCTATAGCCTGTGATTTAAGAATTAAATAAGTGAATACTAATTTGTAACCATCACATTTCTCCAGTTTGAGTCAGGAAAAAACAATTTCAATTCTTTTTGTAATCTCGTAGATCATATCTCCTTAAATTAATTATACCGTGTGTGATGGATAAATAATGATGTCTTCTTTTTTAACCGTGATAATGCTGTGATAATGCATTTCCTTTTCTTTTTGTGTGCTTCTAGAACTTCTTTTTAGAACCCTAACAGTAGAACTGAACTTCGAGTCAGGATAAATGATTAAATAAGAATTTTGTGTGGATGGATTCGATTGCCTTACAGAATTGTCCTATTCCACACATTTTAGTGATATGATGATAACGATAATAATAATAATGATGATAAGTAATTTGTAAACCATTTTAGTCTAATTGCGTAGCGTAATTTAAATATACAACTGATATAATAAATAAAACAACAATTTTACTTTGTAGCGCCCACCCAGTTAAAACAATGATGATTTGTTTAATTCATATACGTTACGTTTTTGTATGTTTTATAGTCAATTTATTTATTTTGGCCTCAGATCATTTTTGACAATTATAGTGAATTGCGATGAGAGTGGAACATAATATGTTGTAGTAAAGCATATTATTCCAAAAGCTAGCATTGTTTAATATTTTTATTGGTACAAAAAAAGTGTTGTTAAAAAATGGAAACTTTTAATTCAGTGTTTTTAGGGGACGAGAGACTAGCACCTGTCAAAGGCATTCAAAATTGAAAAGTCTGTTTGCGCAAATAGGGAGCTTTTTATGAAATTTTATGGGAAAGGGAAAAGAAAACATAATTTTGGCAGATTTTCTTTTTTAACACCGGCAATTTTTCATCCTTTAATATTTTCTAAAAGCTCATTAATTAAATAAACTTGCTAAGAATAATTCATGAAGTAGCAAATTAATAATTGCTATTATAGGTATCCAATTGAACCAATTAATTCATCTCATAAAATGGAGACATGAGGCGTGTATGAATTTTTAGTTTAGACTTAATAAGTACCGCAGTCAATTCCAAACTTGCAAAAATTAAATAAGTAATTCGATCATCATTCTTTTTTCATAATAATAGTTTTTTCTCTCTTGGTTGGTTCTTGAAAAAGTGGAAATTCGTTGAAAGATAGATAGCTTCTTCCCTTTTCTTCTTCTTTACACGCTCTTTTCCTGGTCAATGACTAAAATTTGCAAAAAACAATGTTTTGTTTAACAAACAATTAATATTTGCAATTGCCACGTCAATTGTAAATTTTACACAGAGAAAACTTACCCTCCTTCGTGGGCAAAGGGTTCTTCTCTTGAGTTTCGGTATGCTTCAGCTTCTTGGAGTCGAAGCCTTCGATTCCTTCAAGCAAGTTCTGCTGTACCTTCTCCGTTTGGATTACTAAAGAAAAGCATTACAATTTAATAATTTAAAAAAATACACAAATAAAATATTATGGAAACTATAATTACCATCTTTATCAGGCAGCACAACTTTCTCCTGGGTCTCTGTCGGCTTCAAATTGTTGGTATCGAATCCCTCGACTCCTTTCAACAAGGCTTGCTGAGTCTTTTCAGCCGCAACGTCTACACAAATTATTGCATAATTAATTAATTAACTCCTTTTATAGGTTTCTCTTCACGAGCAAATTTCTCCACATAAAAGACAACAATGAGTAAAAGTGCACATGCAAAAAAAGAAGAAAAAAGAAAAGAAAGAAAGAAAAAAAACCTTGTGCGTTTGGCAAGATGAGTTTTTCACTCGTTTCTGCATGCTTGAGACACTGCTCTTTGTCGAAATGCTCCAAACCATGAATGAGCTCACTGTGTCGTCGTTCCTGTTTCACATCTTTAATGTGGGCAACACAACAATTATAAACATTCAAGCTTTTGCGGATTCAGTGCAAGAAAAAAAACGGTTATTGCGTGCAAAATTCATGCAGGATTCCACTCCGCGTGCAAATAAGGTTAAGTTGCAAAAAGTGTAAAATATGCCCTTACCTTCAGCAGATGGTAGCGGGTTCTTCTCTTGGGTGGAAGCCTTCTTCATCAGTTCAGGCTTGAACTGCTCAAGCTCTGATTTAAGGTCAGCGTCGACCTTGGGCAGATTTTCGATCTTGGTTGGTGTATCAGCCATTTTATTCTCCTTTGATTTATTTAGTTAGTTCTTCTCCTTCTAAAGAAATATAGAAACGATACAAAATTAGAAAATTATTCAACTACAGAGTTCAAGGCAACCAAAACTATTCCCTGACATTCATAACTCAATAATGCAATCACTAATAATTCTACAATATTTTTTATCTCTCTCTGTCCCTGTCAATGCAATGTTTGCTTTAAAAAATGAATACATAATACGAAACCCAACCGCAAACAGAGTAGACAATTTACATAATAAACACTCACGTCAATCACCTCTCTCTCTCTCTCTCTCTCTCTCTCTTAATTCAATCGCAGGAAATGATCAGGGAAAAGTTTGTAAATTTAATTTGTTAATACGCCACAATTTCCCATTCACCCAACCAAATCATGACCACACCGCGACTGACTGCCACTTGACAGCATGTTTTGTGATGATAAAAGAAGAGTTGCAATGGTGTTGTATTATTTAAACAAGTCTCATATATTGAAACATTTATTCAGCCAGTCAGTATTTTATTTCTTTTTCTCCATCCGCAATTAATACAAACATTTATTCTGCGACACGGTCAGTATGCAAATCATATCCATACAACAAGAGCATTGCACGGATGATTGTGTTGTGGGTGAAACTACTATATAATGTTGCTTTACGAACTACTACGTTGCAAAATATTATTATCAGCATATGCGAACACAGTCGTTCTCCAACTTCAAAATAACTGTAATCATTTATTTATAAGCGTATTTTTTGGATATGTAATAATAATGCGCGTCATGCAAAACAATGGATTGCACTTTTGACTTGACAGTCTGTGTAAAAAAATGCATGTGTCAATAAATTATAATTGGTTAAAAGGGACATGAATTCCATTCCGTATCAAAAATACCAGGCCTGTTCATTTATGTATAAGAAACGGAACACGACCATCATCTTTGCATACAAAGCTTTTTCCATTGCATTACACTATGCATACATATCAATTAAATACTCTCTACCCTGATAAAATAAAATTCTTATAAAACTGTATACATGTGTTAGGGTAAGTACGCAGATGACATTTTGACAATAATTACTCAAAATTATGCGCATGAAATCTGAGACTAATCAAAATCAAGCCAACTTTTAATCGCAGTTAAAACATTCCAATCCGTAAACACATTCCAAAAATTCCAATATAGCTCGAATCAAAATTCCTTTACGCCCATCCAATCTACCAACTAAACTAATGTAACACTGCACGATAATTACCTACTAAAAAAAGATGTATCAAATTCCTTAGCACTTTTTTAATGAATCATCTGCATTGCATTGCAAACACACAGTTTGGCATAGTATAATAAATAACATTCATCTTATTCACTAGACCAGCCCCACATGCACTCTACTCGTTCGTTTTTGTCTCATCCTATTAATCCCGGCATTATTACACGGGTTAGCAATTCAGCAACCATTTTAACAATTACAACGCCTGCTGCACTCGTACCACTACAACTGACTGCACTACTACGACTACCACCACCACCGACGCCGACCGACCCACGGACGGAAATGAGATAGTAGAAGAAGAAATATTATCATTATTTCTGTATTATCAGTTTTTCAATTGAGATGAGAGCTAGGGCTAGGCGTAGCTATATGTACAAACAAAAAGATGAATGAATGAGATGAAGTTGAGTAACTACTCATAGAACTTTGTACAATCAACAATGGATGGATGGCTGGCTGACTGGGGATAATTTGGCAAGGTTCGGAAGTACAATCGACCCACCCACCACTACCACCTGCCCCCTCCTTCCTTACACATCAGTAAAGCGTGAAGGGCAGCGCACTTGTTTAAAAAGTTGAATGATTGCAAAGTAAAGTGCAGATTTTATCTGACCCGAGAAGAAGAAGAAATCATTTTGCTCTTTTTGAGATACAAAGATTCAATCTATCTCTGTATTCGTCTGAAGAAGGAGAAGAAGAATGTATCTGTAATAACTTGTGTTATAATTTGAAGACTAGCTTTAAGAGAATGATGCACATTATGCATTACCATTTTGGCAAACTTGGCTTGGGAAGCAACGGACCATGTTCCCTTTATTTGGTGCAGTTGCATACATACACTTCAAAACTACATTATACAGAATACATATACACGATAACATAATATCTGTCTATCTATCTATCTCCTGACCTTTACTTTACACGAGAGAAGAATTATTACGCGAAATAAGATCGGCTCATCAACCAAAGCATGAACCAGCCAACCAACCAACGAAGATGTATGTCCATCATTACCAACATCCACATTACGTTTTAAGCACTTTGACCCAACGGCCTTTACAAAAAAAGAAAGAAAGAAATTCTGCGCACACCTTTTACGAACACAAAGTAAGTAAAGCATGCCAAAAATGTCGCTGCATTTCATATCACGTCCGTCCAATGTCATTCAAATCGTCAAAAAACTACTATTATTATTGTACAGGTGGCTGACTTCACTTATTTCTGTAATATATATCTCCATTCCACGAAAGGGTTGTTACTTGTATATATCCGTCAAGTTTACACCAACCACAGCTGCATCTGGAAATCTATTTTACTTTCAAAGCCATAGCCACATGCATGGTATGATGGTGGTAATGATGATGATGGCAGTAGTAGTAATATCAAAAGTTGTGTAATTAGGACCATATTTGGACACTCTTGATCTCTTCTCATTTAGGGAGTCTTCTTCTCCCTTAAAAAGTCAAGAGAAGAAAGAGATATAGAAATTCACCCTGAACTGAACCGTACCACATGGTATATGGCATAAATGACAAGGATCTTCAATTGCCAAGAAAAAAGCCATTCAAAACACAACCGACTCTGTTGCAACAAATATTACGAACAGTCAGTCATCTTTTGAATTGCTTATTTTTATACATGGCAGTCTCACAAAGAGCAACATCCATACTTTTCATTTTTAATTCGATCCAATCAGCATCCATCTTTATTGTTGCACATGCATACATCCCATCCAATTTAAGACGCAGAGAATAGTAAAAGGATGGCGAGTGAGTAAGAGGGCATCGTAAAATTGCCCTTACAAAACCATTAATTCTACTACACAAATGTATACAGAAGAGGTCAGACTAAAGTCGAAACGTACTAAAATAATGAATCCCACAAAATGTCATCCTCAGAAGAAGATAAAGTTTCTAACGCCCCATTTATTTCGTTGGTCTTCCGGAATATTATAATATCCACAACGTACATAAGCTGTACTCAAAAGTGTCAATAAAATAAAATAATGCATGTTTTGTGGAGTTTTCAGGGTATGGCGAATGCCTTTAACCCTAATAACATAGTAATTTAGGCAATTTGTGCGTTGTGTGTGTGGTGTGGGTAAGCATCAGCAATTTAACAAACCAAACTAACCAACTGAATGAATCCTACTTTACTACACTACAACAACTCTTCCTTAATTTAGGATTCAGTAAGTGAATTCATTCCGTCATCTCATCAAAAAGGGGGACACACAACCAAAACTAAACTACTGCAGTGTGTGGAATGGAATGAAATTAATACCAAACTCTCCATCCTAAACATGAGATGAGATGGATTATGACGAGACCAAGCCAACCACCAACATAACTAAACTAAACTAAATGAGATGATGATGAGTCACTCTCTTCATTGGGGTTCAATGTTCCATTATTATTTTGTGCATTATCTATCCCAACCAAACCAAACCACACCACCACCACTGACTGCACCACAAAAGAAGGTGGAAAGGGTTTCTTTCCTCCTAAACGGCATGCATAAAACATTATTCCATTAAAAACTAACTAAATCCACTGTTAAGAATTAAGATCTAAAATCAATACTAATAGCACAGCATCAATCATGATGGGTTGGGCGGACTCGATTTTGAACATTTATTTTCGAAAGTGATCAATCCAACGCCAAGAAGCTTACTTAAGTGAGTGCAGCGATGTTAAATTGTAAAAATGGCAAAGTGAAAGGATTCTTCATTCTATTGCGACACAATCACCGTCCCATCCTACAAACGGAGAGCACAATACAAAACAATGGAACATGTCAAACTCTTCAAGAAATCTCTGCATAGATTCTTCTGATAATTGCAAAACTTGCCAATATTTTGCACACTATTTATTTCCTCTCCTATTTAACACTTAATAAACCTATCTTAAAAATTAAAAATTATTAAGGTTAGAAACTTATGTTCATGGGGTTTCCCATTAGCTTTGTTTTATTAATTGTTATGTATTTCTAATTAGTTTTTATGATTATACTTTTTATTGACCTAATATGTGACTTGGTAATGAAAACAATGTGAATGAAATGTCATATTTTTATCGCAGTCAGTTGAATAAAGATTGAATTGAATTGAATCCATAATAAATAATATTCATTATATTTTGATATCAGAAAACTAAAAAAAACTTCTCTCAAATAGATCCCATGAAACACAACCTAAATGAAATGAAGCAAGCAGAAAACAAAGTACAACAATAGAAAACTGTAAAAGTTAACTGTTCCCTCGATCTGCCACATTATTACATTGCACACAACAACACTTCCTTTCCCTTCTCAATAACAACAACGTTTAAACAATTTCTTGCAAGAAGAATACATACTCAACAACGAAACAAGAGCAGTCAGCAAACTATTTACTATCATGAAATGAATGATTTCCTCTTTTTTTCTTCCTATTTCTTTACTCTATTACATAGAGGCTGATGAGTCACCGTGTGCCGGTAAAGGGTGGTAACGCCCAACACAATGGAACCAAACCACTACTTAATTTATAATTCTCATCCAAACTAAACTAAATTATCACACATACTAAAAAAAGCTCACTCACTCACTTCCACTACAAATTTTGACAACTTTTTTTTAGAACTTTCACTTGACTTAACTCAAGTACTTAAAGAGAAAAGGACATACCTGGATTGGATTGAAGCGTGCCCAAAAGTGACGACGATCTTCGCGAACAATAGAAAATCACAACAGGCAAAGATAGAGAGAGATGTCAACTAAATGTTTGGTTTTTTGTATAAGCTAATAAATGAATGAATGAATCTTCTTCTTTTCCCTTCAGATACGGACAATGGAATGAGTGGTTACCTCCAAACTGAACAGACTTTTATATGCATGCACTACTTGCTTATTTGACAACAATCATGAATACACGAAACCCGATGATGAATAACCAACGACCCTTGCTAAAACTAACACGGCAGAAAAGTTCAGTTCAGTTGGTAAACGATATGAAGGACGACGGAAAAGAGTGAGCGAGTGAATAATAATACTATAACATTGCAATTACATTGCATTCTAACATACACAAATGATAATAAATGGAATGCATGCTAGCTTGTTAAGTATTCAATGCAATACGGTTGACACATTATGCATGTGTTTGCGTACAATCTGGTGTCATAGTCATACGTAAGACAAGGCACAGCAGACTGTCATGTCCTCACTAATAACCGAATAATAAAATATAGTCATAGTCATACCACCTATTATATATACGGATAAGGAATGTGGTGGTAGTGGTGTATGTACATATACAGTACAAGTCGAAATAATACTGTAAAAGTCGCCCCAAACTTGGATTACTCATCTTTTTGACCTATGAATCAACATTGTGCGATGGGTGCAGAAAACATAAAAATAAGTTTAATGTGTGTTATTCACGCGTCATGCATGCATATCAGCGAGTTTTAGTTATTTAGTTAGGTTAGGTTGAAGTTCATCCATCCCTTCACTGACATTTCCTCATCCTTTGCGATTCAGGACAGGAAATTATAACAAATTTTGAACTGCATGAATGTCTCATCATCAGCAACTCCTATGTATATCGCATCCTCCCATTGTATTGTGGCCTTTTAGAATGAACTAGAACTATTTTTCTACAGAGAGAGAGAGAGAGAACTCCCTCCAAGAACAATCATTTGGATATGGATGATAAGCACCCTATCCAAACACAGTTCAACACAGCAGTCAAGTACTGATACTCTAGGAACAAGTTGTTCAATTTCATAAATATCATTGCTTAACAAATACATACAACTTGAGCAAACAAATAATTTGCTTGTGCAATAATAATAATATTATAACCAGACTTCCTTCCTCTCCATCATGCTATGCCTAGCTACATAGGTCAATGATCACATTTCCAGAAATTTGAAATACCACAAGCTTCAAAATATGTAATTCCAGGAAATCAAATACAAAATAAGGAACAAAAGTATTATACCATAGCACCACAAAACAGCAATGACATAATAACAAGAGACACTCCCTTTTCTTCCTTAAAAGCCAAGTCAAGATATTTCATATATGGCCACAAGCAAGCAGACTGCAACTGAAAACGAAGCGTGGTCGGTGGTGGTATGGCGTGTAGTACTGGAATTTTGTCTACAGATGGTACATCTTATGCATATTATATTTAGCCATTTCTTGTAAAGATTAGGGTGCTGGAAATATAACAATAAACCATATGGATTGGGTGCACTCTTCTCCATTTATTATTATAATCACGTCACGTCACCAGCTTACCCCTTCGGGTTTCGACGGATGTGATGATTTGAACCCCTTGATGATACAAGCAGCATATTTTCCTACATGTAAGTAACACCTCAAGATTCACGTCCATCCAATCCACCCCGACCTCACAAAGTAACCTTATTCATAATATTCATTTGTTGTTATCAACGAGGCATAAAGCACATAATACTGGTGTGCATCCATTACAGATACTTGACTTCATCAACAAAGAAAACATGAAAAGCATGCATTATAAAGAGTAAGTAATCCGATCTTGGATTTTTCTTTTAGCTATGACATCATCGTACCACACAGCATCACGACGACATGGAGGAATGCATGAATACTACTTATATTATCATATTATTAAAAAAGATTATAACTAACTCACTAATTTCCAACTTGCAAATTTCGAGTGTAGACATATATCATCATCACTTATTAATAACTAAACTAACTAAATCCTCAACGAACTTTGTAATAAATGAATGACAACAAATAAATAATAATAATAAATAACTAATGATGTTTATGGTCCGGATGACTACAGTAAATTCGGATTCGATATCAACTGATGATTAATGATAGATAAGAACGAGGAATAAATGAATGAGTGAGTTTCTTTTTCGTCCGAAATGCAAATACGCACACAGCAAACACCCCCACGTCATTATTTGTCGGTTGTACTACTGAATTAATTGATGCCGTTCATCATTGACAACGTATAATAGTTATGTGTTGCACTATCTATCTCTCCTTTTTATTGTCATTATTAATTACAATCCCACCAACCTACAGAAGTTTGTGTAGTTATTTGGCACATTAACTGCGTATTATCATATTACTATATACTAGCTATGTACTTGTTTAAATATGATTCGTAAACAAACCTCGCTAACTAACTACTACTGCGTACTGCGTAATAAAAATTACAGTAATTTAAGCTAAAACACCACACACACAAGCCAGACCTGTTTGTTCTTCATAAATATAGAGTTCAATTTAATAGCATCATTCATGACTGACTCGTGCCAATTAATCGATGACACTTACTTATTAGTTATCCATCAAATCTAACGAATTATTATCAAATCTGTACTACCTCCAAGAAAAGCATGTCAAAATTCTACCCGCCATGCAATTCTTTTCTTCTCCGCTTTTTCGCCAAGCAAAGACAAAACAACGGCTGAGCCGGTTTTTCGCAAAAACGCCAACTGTCAGCATTTCATCCGTCTTGCCCATTATTAACCAACAATACAGATACTTGCACGGTTGAAGAAAGAGTAGTATCGCCAATTCCCAAACCGCCAATACATTTCTTTGTGCACAATTTGCTATCTAATATGTAATAACACCAAACTTCACCTTAATTTACAACTAATTAATCCCTAATTCATGTCATAATGAATTAATATTTAGTGAATTTAATAACAACAATTCTTCCTCACCTTAACTGTGAACTGAGGTAATCCTTTCTGCAAAAAAGATCCTTCTTTTGAAAGTAACTTGAAGATGACTAATGTTGTTGAAAAGTTGTTGATTTGGTTGGGTGTGGATGTGGTGGAAGCCAAGAACAAACTAAACAGACGAAGAAAGAAGGGTGAGGAAGTCAGTGATGGTTGCTGTTGGTGATGGTTGGTGGGAGTTGTACTTGTATGCATTATTAGGGTTGCTTTTCCATTTTTTGGTAGTAGACTGGGTAGACATTATATGATCTGATCATGGTGGTTGCTAGTAGCAACTTGCTACGAGGCGAGACCATGTTGTATTGCTTTGCATTGTTGCAATCGCCCAATCCGCCAAAAGCGTGGCATTTAGCGTTGTTGTTGGGCTGATTGTTGCTTGCTTTAATGTTATCATAAAAATTGCGAAATTCCATGAAAATTTCAAATTTTTTGCTTGTATTGGCAGAAGTCTGTAGTGCTTGCTTTGTTTTCCGTTTTATTTATTAGATCAGGAAGAATTAATTCGATTAAGTAGTGTGGTATGGTTGAAGAGAGTGAAAGGAGATGGATGGATTGGGTAGGAGATAAATTAAGGTTGGGAGAAAGGTGTTGGAAGGAATCATTTGAAGGTCTGGTTTGGAACTAGTTTTGTGGATTCTGTCATTCCGTTGGTTATCCAACAGTTTTGTAATATGATGGATACTATGTAATAATTTGCTTTTAATGAGTTAAGTTGTTCAGTATGACCTTAACATAGTAATGTATTTCACTACATGAGTTTATAAGCTTCCCATGTATTCTGTAAATCGAGTTAACCTTCACTCATTCCACCTTCTTATTCTTCAAGTCTCCCTCGGCCAGTCAACAGTAATATTAATTCGTCCAGTTATAAATTCATTATTGAGAGTCAATTCGAAATACTATTAAATAATAATTGACTAAATTAAAATCAAAACCCTCCCCTCTCCGTGTAACTTCGTCCACATCATTCCACGCCATCATCATCACAAAAATCGTCAAAGCTTAATTACCATTCACGGGCCACACCCCTTAACAACATGGTCTCGCCGAACGGATCGACATTGAAGATCGTCGAGCAGTTATTACTGGTTTAAGTGATAAGTGTTTATTGAACAATAAGTGACTGCTGTGAACAATTAAGTTTTTTTGACATTTTCTGTGATCATTATTTATCATCGTGGACATCGCTACTTTGCTACGCAAGATGTCACACAACGAGACATTTTGCTAGGAGAGACGTCACACAACTCGAGACGTTTTGCAATGCGAAACGTCACACAACGCGACAACGCGAGACGTCTTGCTACGCGAAACCTCACAACACGTGCCGTCTTGCTACCCCAGACGTCTTGCAACGCCAGATGCCTTGAATACTTGTAGTTTATTGGGGTGTCAAGAAGGAACTCAATACACAATTGCTTTTCAGCCTCAGACACATGGATAGTAAATTTATACACTATTCAATAATAATAGGATTTAGTAACTACGTTAATATTGATTTACATATTCTGTTTATCTTGTACTATTAATATAGAAAATATCGTATGACATTTCATTTAGCACCCAAGTTTTTGGAAGGCTGCTCCATACTATGTACTTACGGTACATTAATGATCTTTTAAAGGTTTCAGATTTACGAGATGTTGGAACTATCGAGGGACGCGAGTACACTTGCGTTCGTACAGAGAAGGTCAGGTCATGGCTCAGTACTCTTTGAATACATTTTTCATTTGGACATATTTCACTCGTTGATTAACAGTGGTAAAGTTACATTTCTTCCTGACGTCACTTACATTGATAGAATTTTTGAAGGACATTAGATATTTATGTCTCGAAGTTCTATTTTTAACCATTCTAGGGAAGTAGTAAGCTAACAGGAAGTTGTCTAATTTTAATTGTATTTTATGTAGCATTTCCTCAGATTGAGCAGCCCATATATCAATAGCATAATCAATTACAGAATGGACATGGACATTCAGTAGAATTCTCATGGCATGCTCATTTAGTGATCTTTTTATACCGTGTAAAAATCTGATTCGTTGGGATAATTTCTTTATCACATTATCATAATGTAAAAAAAACCTACAGTGCAGACTTGAGATAGCCCGAACCAGGATTTGGAGTTATACCCTTTCAGTAATTGAAGGGTTATATTCCGAAATTATTTCGATTTATAGCCCATCAATTGGTCCCAATTACTTAGCACCAAATTTTTAGCCTCACAACTGAAATTTGTATCTGGTTGCCACCGGTTTTTCTCGACCCCCACGTGTCGTAGCTCTATGCAGGATGTATCAAAATTTGCGTAATTTAATGTGGATTATGTCTAAACGATTGTGACGTTATAACCATGAAATATGAAGAAAATCCCCATGAACCACCAAAAAACCAAAATTTTGCCAAAAATCGACACTTGTGTAAACACCACCGGTCAACCATTGAACCGATTAACTCCAAAAAATAAATATACATAAATACAAATCGTCACAGAAAACTTCATGACAACATTTAATTTTAAAAACAATTAGAAACCATTTATTATCTTGTCGTTCCTAAAAATTTGTGTAAGGTTGCCACCGGTTTTTCTCGGCCCCCACTTGTCCCACCCCTACGCATGAAATACCAAAATATCCGTAATTTAATGCAGATTAATAATAATTAAAAGATCGCGACAGTATATCCACCAAATACGGTGCAAAACACCATTAACCCGAAAAACCCCAAATTTTGCCAAATATCTACACTGGTGTGATCACCACCGGTCAACCACTGAACCGATCAAGCCCATCTTCGAACTCTTTCGTCGCATTGCCTATATGCATGTTTGTGCAAAATTTCATCAAAATCGGTCAACGCGTTCTTGAGTTATCGCAACAGACGGACAGACCGGGTACATAAGCCCTGGCTCGGGCTAAAAATTGAGGTGAGGATCTAATATTAGACCTAAGTACTTAAAATTGAACACACGTTCAATAGTTATATTATTGCACATAAGTGGATTGACTTGACAGATACCTTTACTGGAGCACGTCCTTTGTGAAATAGCATCCATTTGGTTTTATCAAAATTTACAGTGAGCTCAACACACCACTTACAAAATGATTCTAAACATGATTCAATTTCTTTAACAATTTCATTGGGGTCAGTACCAGTACCATAAATAACAACGCCATCCGCGTAGGCCAAAAAGGGCAGTTTAAGTACACTACCAAATTTACAACGCGAGAAGTAGGCAGTCGTACCTATTTCTAAGGATTTCCTGAGAAGAAGGCAGTGATACCTATTTCTAAAGATTTCCTCAGAGGTAAGCAGTCATGCATATTTCCAAGAATTTCCTCAGTCCTCACTGAGGACTCCTCAGGCAGTCATACCGAGTCAACCTGTTCGACTCATACTATGCGAGACGTCATATGACTACCGTTTAGGAGAGGTTCTACGAGAACGGGAAAAAATCGTGGATTGCTATTCCGTTTTCTAAAAGGCAAGTATGATCCTTTCATAAAATGGACTGCATTTGCTTAAAATAGAAGAGCGTGTGATTACATAACGAGATCGCGCGGAAATTTGCAGTTTTGGCGATATATTGTGCAAAACTAGCGTTGTCACTTAGTTGTTTCTAGCCAAAGTCGAATGCCAAAAATTAAGCTTGGTAACTGTGCATACCTTCATCTTTTGCTGATTTCACTATGCTCTATGAAATAACACAAGTTGATGGAAAAATTTGAATTCATGTAAATGTTTTAATTTTTATATTTGACGTATTTTATTTGCACTGAACATGAGTGTGTGTGTGTTTGACATCATCATCAGTTCCTTAATTCTTTCCACCTCCACAATTGATTGGTTATTATTTTCTACAACTAATGTTAACAGTGGCGTCAGTATTTGTTACGTATTAAACAAGTAAAGTATAATAATATTTACATTACCAGGTTAATTCAAATACTACATAATAATAATAATTATCATCAGTAATTATCATTATAAGTAGTTTGGTTCACACAAAGAGAGAAGAAATTATCAGATTTTAGAAAATTGCATGAATTATGCATGATATGAAATTTCTATGAAGTTACATGTAAGGTGGTGTATTGATCTATCTTTCTAGGTGTTGAAATGTTGTAAAGACTTAAAATATCCTCTCTAATATATTTAAAGTGTGTTAAGTAATTAATTCTTGATCTAAGATTATAATAACAGTATTATACTAACCAGAAGTAATCTCATCGTTTTCTTTCTGGGGACATTAAAAAGGGAGGTCAGTTTATATTTCATATTGCGTCCAGTTTGGGCAGTCAATGTGTTGTACTTAAAATCCACATTCATACAAACTGTTGGCTTATTTATGTAAAAAACAAACAAAAATGCCTCCTTACATAATATAGACAAAATCACGAAATTGTATCCGCTAACTGTTTATTATTATTATGATGTATGTATTTTAAGCACGTTATTGGAATGCAAACACAAACAGTACCAGTTTTGATTTACAGTACAGACTCTGTGCTGGGATTGTGAGCGCTTGCTTATGTACAGTGCGGTCGGTGGGTGGAGTAGTTGGCTTTGCATTCATTAAGGTTCAAATTAATATTTTTGTGCCTGATCTGGTCCATCCATCTGATAATTAGCAGGTAATAATTAGCAGGTCAATTCGTGTTAATAATAAGCGACGGAGGATGTGTGTCCACTACAAAATAAGTCAAAGCAATCACAATCATATATATTGCAGACAGATGATCATGATACATCGAATGATGGGGATGGTAATGATTTCGATTCATCAAAAACAATGTATCGTAGTTTCTTCTGTACAGAATTAAGAAGCAAAAATTATGAAATAGCAACAATTAAGATGCGCAACCAATGAAGAAAACTTCCAAACTTTCTTTAAAATTGCATTGTGGCAAGTTGTATTTGTAGACTTCAATACAAGATTACATCATTTCGATATCAACATAAGTATGTATTATACAAGACGACGATTCGAAATAAAATTACGATAATATAAAATCAAAATTATGCTATTTCTTTTTTTACATAACTCGTAACATGCATGGGTACTTGTACTATGTACTAAAACACAGAGAAAATAGTTGCAATCCACAAAAACCCTAAAAACATAATATGATAAAAATGTAGAATTAAATACGTAATATGTAAAACTAACAAAAAACATAATAACAGCACAGCAATAAATAAAAGGATATGAAAAATAAAATTTGTAATTCCTATCCTAGCCTAAAGCTTATGTGATTTTGTGTCCATTTATTAAATCATTAATTTTTAAAGTAAGTTTAGCACTACTGTTTCTCATCCACAGCTATGTAAGTAAATCGTTGCGATCGTTCGACATCCCCACTTTTGGTTGGGTCAACAGTGGGTCAACTTTGTGGGATATGAATATGAAGCAGATTATTAATTATCATTAATAATGGTAATATTATTAATATTATTATAATTATAATTATGTGTGTTTACTCCTCTGTTTAATCCCATATTGTATTCGATTCCGAATTGTAAAGCCATAAATTGCTACCATAAGTGAATATATAAATCACGACCTTTTCGTGTTTGATGACAGTCTCAACAGAGCATAAGATAAGACGAGTAATTAATTAACAACATCATTCTCATACAAATTGGAAAGTACAAGACTTATTAGGGTTTGAGTTGGTTGTCTGTGTGCAGTGATTTCCACAAATCTACTAATTTCAGAATTTCAGTGGTACAACAGGTACAGGGTACGGCTTTCACTTTTTATACAACTCACCGGAAAGTAAAATCAATCCTGTCACTAGTTTGGACGGGGAAAGGAGAGAAATTAGTCATTATTCTGTAATAAGGAAGGGAGGAAAAGGAGGATGGTGCTAAATTCTTAAAAGAATGCTTAATATGACTATGACTAGGCAAATAGTAATTTTGCAAGAATTCAAACTATGGAATAATACATACAACCATAAAAGTTAGTATTAGAGAGTGGAGAAAGTAGCAAGTATACTAATAACGTATGTATTTGTGCATGGAGTATTCAATTAATGGATCCATCTCAATATCATTTCTAAGAATAATAATCAACGACCGTAATTAATAATAGTTAGTAACAGAGTGCACTGAATAAGAAGTACCCAGTCATGAAAAACTATAATAGCTGACACTGAGGATGGAAGTGTAAGTTTTGCATTATTGGTTTAAGAAAATATAGTTTTACGATAAGAGTATTAATGTAATTTTCAATGGAACGGCTCATAATTCAGGCCTGAGTATTTTTGAGTTTTGGAGAATACACAATATTATAGAGTTTTGCTTTGGTAATAAAGAAGCAGCAGCCTATCTGAAAAAGTTGGGTTATCATGGGACAGAGAAAGTGCTGGTTTCTTATGGAAAAATGGAAACTGGATAAAAAAATTGGAGACGTGGAAGAGCAGAGCACACGGAGATAAATAATGCAATATATTTAGCAAATGGGGGACGATAGTTGTTGTTGTGCTAACTTTTGTGGTGTAGTGATTAAGTTGCATGGTTCGTACATGTATAAATACCAACAATGAGCAGAAATGGAGGAGAGGAAGACAAGACGCAACAGACAAAATTCCTATTTTGATTGATTGATGAGGGACACATTGAGACTGACACCACCAAGCGATTACTGACCTTAGTTTATCATGTGGCTACACAAGAGTGAATTAAATAAAGATTACAACTGTGAGCGAACACCAGGTGTGGAGTTGAGATTGGACTGACACCGTTCAAGATGCAATGGGTAACTTCATGTATTTGTATACACTTGGTTCAAATGGATAACTTTCGTAACTTGGTAAGTAATTTTTAGCAGTATACATAGTGATGTATACATAATGAAGCGGTTGACGATCTCTAACTCCATTATATTGATAACCACGGGTGATAGTCATATTTTGTAAAGTTCATAATAATCGTAATTTCAAGGTTAAAAAATCTTGACACCTAAACGTACCTTGGAACCTCTTCATATTGAGGTTCCGTGTGTACTAAAGCCCTATGTGCTATGTATAAACAGACGGCAATCTAAACTATAATATGTAACTTGGGTAAAGTCATAAATATCACAAAATTAGACTCCATTGTATCATAGTCAATGAAATCGTGTGGTTCAACAAGCAGACCGATTAAATAACTTATTAATAACTAACAAATTGACTCTTGCTTTTCTTCCAGATCGTCCAAAATAACAGTAGCAGCTCCTCTTCTCTCCATTTCAAGAATTTAGTGGTGGTATGTACTTATTACACTATTACAATAGCTAGTACTTTTAAAGTGAAAACTTGCATAATATTGTAGTTAAAAACTGCATTAAATTGCCAATAAGGCAGTAGTTACAAAGGGCATGATGATATATTCCATAGGGTAGAGATTCACGGGAATAATTGCATTTACATTGCACACATTCATCTCATTACACGAGTTGGTGTAACTGCAATGATGGACTGGTCACAATATTGGAGAATGACGGAAATAGGACATTATACAAATGGTCCTTGTATATGTGTTTGTGGGTGGGTGGTAAGAAGGTGTCGGCCAGACTTGGGTAACTATCAACAGCAGTCTTAGAAAATTTAATCCCCATTTTCATTATCGCTTTCTACTTCCTCCTTCATTTTTTGCACTTCCTCCTTTTTTTCCTCCATGTCAGAGTCAGCACCTGGAACATTGTCTTTCTGTTCCGGAATTTCTTTTTCCGTCTTCACCTTCAATTCATGAGATTCTTCCTCGTCGCTTTTCCCAACTATTGAGCCTTCACGAGAATCGACGTATTTTGGCTTTGTAGCCTCGGACGGTGAGTTTGGTTCAGGTCTTTCCTTGCTGCCGCTGTAGTTAATCGCATTTTGAAATACGCAGACACCGTTGATAACCTCTTCGTCGTCAGAGTCGTCGTGCCATGAGGGATTAAACCACTGAGGAGCGACCGGCTTCCTTCGAGAAGACCCAGAACCAGGAGCAACGCCATGCTTACCTCCTGTGCATAATTAAATTTGGTTTAATATTATGATCACGCATCAGTCAACGCAGTCAAGGACCATAATTATTATATTACCTGTGGACATGGATTTTTCGGGCAGGGAGTTGAGAGACAGGGATAATGACTTTCGTTTACGGTGAAGTGTTCTGCTCGAATTAGACGCACAAGAATCTTCGCTCGCCACACTCCCCTGCAATTCATATAGAAATATTGATAAGGGAATTTAAGAGAGAAGTTGTGAAGGAGGAGGAGAGCCCACCTCGTTGTCATCATCCTCATCTTCCTCCTCAAAAAAGTCATCATCGGAATGCACTCTTGATGCTGTGTTACTAACGGTGAGATCTAGGCCTTCCTCAATAGACTGGTCGGACTGTTGCCCCATAAATGAAAACATTGGGAACTTATCCTTATGCAACTCCAGAAGTCTTTGGTGCAGGAGAAGCCGGAATTGAACAGGGTCAAATGGCTGAGAAGCTTCTACAAATTGTAAAGTACAAATTAATATTGTAATTAATTGAAGAATGTTAAAATATCGTTTACTATAAATTTTAACATACCTTGTACTGAAGGAGATGAGGTTTGCTGCTTGAGACGCATTCGGTGATTGTCTAAAATGAGTAATTTTAAATGTAATGTTATTAACTTTACATTGTTATATCTCATGCTTTATTTTAAATGAGTAAAGATGTAACTTACGAAACCAATTAGTGATTGTTCTGGAAGAAAGTGCCAGCTCACGGGCTAAAAACTCAATCGCTGCAACATTTGGATACGGATCCAGAGCAAATGCGCTGAAATTAAAGAAACGATATGTTAAAACCTGTCATTAATATATAATGTATGTTGAACTGTTTTGCTAATTCTTGTTATAATTGTTGTTAGTATAATTAGTGAGAATGGGTTTATAATAAACTGAGCACAAGAATAATAGAAAATTCGAAATGCATTGTGCTTCACTTACAGTTTTAAAGCTTCCTTTTGCTCCTCAGTAAATAAGACCTGTAAAATATATCAACAATATTATTTTCATACAAAAAACCAAAAGTTAATTTCTTGTAAGGCAATTATAGCGTTTATTCTCACTCTTTGCTTTTTATTTGGCGGAGCTGCAGCATTACTAGAACCTGGACTGTAGGAATCGTTTGGAGAATCATTTGAGTTATCGGATGAACCCTGTGTCCCAGAACCGTATGCATCCATCGGAGAATTTGAGTGCGGCAATCCACGCTTCCGTTTATTTGCCTCACGTCTCTCATTTTTTAAATGTTGCAATCTTTCCACATTTAAAGGATCAGCTAACCACAACTGCATCCTAATGAAAGGTTCTCTTCCTTTAATGGACAACATGTGCCAAGGTTTCGGTTTGGATAGTAATTCGCTAACTGATCCTTGCGACAGACCAAGCACCGCTTCACCGAATATCTGAAAACATTAACAACAAAAATTCAGTCATGTTAGAAATGAAAAGAAATGTAATAATGCACTGTGGTCACTGAAACCCCTTAAATTTATCCTGAGTCGTTCACATAAGCGTATTGTTTTAAAAGCGCTAGTTGAATCAATTTATTTGTATGCTGCCCCGGTGTGGTTAATAGGTTCCAAAAATATTAACAAAATTGATAAAATAATTAAATCATGTGCTCGATTTATTCACTGTTCAAGTAAATATGACCCTGTATCTGATGACTTAAATGATCTCGAGTGGCTGTTAGCTAAATATGCGTGTCAATTTGAAATGTGTAAATTAGGTTACAAAATGAGTAATAACACTGGTCC